>DWFO01000067.1:0-28758 GCA_018246595.1 Mimoniades nurscia nurscia
ATTGCATATGCGGAATTGCTAACGCGATACCCTATGCTATAGCTATGTTGCTAATGCAATACGCTATTCGGGTGGTTTTGTTACCACTATACGAACGTAGAACTATGAAAAGGAAAACTGAAAATATGTACTAAAGGTGGCCTTATTGCTAACTAGCGATCTCTTCCCGGCGGCCTTTGAAGGAATATATAAAATCATCACGAAACTATTATGAGTCGGCAGATAAGGATGTTCGAGTTAACCGGTTGGAGACACTCGGGTAAATGTATGGGCCATGTAGGTGTGCTCACGAATGATGAGATGTGGGCCATGCAAGTGTGCTCACGAATGACGAGATGTGGGCCATGTAGGTGTGCTCATGAATGATGAGTTGTGGGCCATGTAGGTGTGCTCATGAATGATGAGATGTGGGCCATGTAGGTGTGCTCATAAATGATGAAATGTGGGTCATGTAGGTGTTCTCATGAATGTTGAGATGTGGGCCATGTAGATGTGCTCGTGAGTGGTAAAATATAAGCAATGTATGTGTGCATAGGTTGACAGTAGTGAATCACATAGATACTAGTAATGTAACGAATGTCATTTCTTTCTTTGATCATTCGCGAATGCGAATGCGAATATTCCGTTTTTATAAATAATTTCATAGAAGAATTTATTGTTGTTTCTTTACATTGCATTATATAATTTTTGTATTAAAATTTCTAATGAAAATTTGATTGTTAAGCTTTATTAACCAAAGTAAAGGAAATCAATAATACCAAATGATAAAGTAAATACTGATCATATGGTTACGAAGTTCAGTTATTTTTTTCTTGTATTAAATAACGAAAGAAGTGTTCTTGATTTTCTTAAAAGAAAATATTTGAGAAAAAGATTTTAATTTTATTAACCTGTGATTGATACGGATATTCGCAAAACATTCAAATAAATTTTGCGAATGATGATAATGCGAATATTGGGCAAGTATACATGTACCATGTTTTTGATGATTTATTTTGGCGAGACAGTTATATACTGATGAATATTGTATTGTAATCTATTCTGTAATTCTTCGTAATGCGGACTATAACAGGTTTAAATGTAATATCACTTTACAGATAAAGTATTAGATAAGAAGGGAGAGCAGCATAATAATTACTTTATGTAATAATTTTATAAAAGAAGCGGTGTATAAAAATCCAGGTATGTACGCCCTTAGAATTTTAAATATGAAAGAAAAAGGGGGAGGAAACTCTAGTCGAAATTACATTGAAATACAAAATAACTATAACGCTTGTTAAAATTTATTTTTATTTAAATTCGATACTGCACAAATACGACACTAGTACATAGCATTTGATCGGGGCTACTCTCCGATAGTGCAAAGGTACATACATTCATTGATACACACATATATACATACACACATGAATACACATACATACATTCGGGGCGATAGATCGATCTAGCTAGGTTTATTTTTCAGAGAATGTCGCTTTAACCGTGTTTTCATTGAATAAAGAAACAAGAAAGATATTGTAAATTTGATTGATAGAAAGTAACTGATTTACAACACAGCTGTACTAAAGCTAGCAAAAATAAAGTAGATGACAACGCTTGCGACACTAAGCTCTGGTTTGAGTAGGCTTTGAGGTTAAACCGCGTTAACCAAGAAAATTGTCATTTATTTCTATTATTGATAAAATATCTCACGTGTTCATTAACAAATGCTTAAATTAAATTAAAAAAAAAAATATATTACATCCAGATATGGTGCATTTATGCTGCCTATTTTGAATTCTTGCGAATTTTCGGGGATTACAGGCGTGAGGTTACGTAATTGTTAATTAATTTTCTCATAGTGAGGGAAATAGTGAGATACAAACTCAAGAAAATGTTGATTGCATTTTCAAATTAATATTATTGCTAAACTCACGCCTCTATCTCTCGGATGGGGTCGGCAGCAGAGTATAGTATACTCCCACGTGTACCATTTACGTTCAAGTCCCACAATGGAATAGGGGATCAGCTTTTTGCTATACACCGAGCACACATTCATACTCAGAGCTACTACGAGTACCAGAAATTTTCAGGTTAAAAAAAACAATATTAACTGACCTGGGGATCGAACCACATAACTCTTGCTCAGCAGACGTTTGAAATCTTATATTGACACTGCCTGTTTGAAATTGAAACAATGGCAGTCAATAACAGTATAGTATGAATAAAATAACAATTAATACTGAATATTCAATGTCCTCATGAGATAGGAGGCAGTGCGCTTATTCGTCTGATAATTTATTTTATGAACTTGTTTTTTGTCATTTTAAAATGGTATGTAAGCACACTCTATACTTATAAAAAGACCCTTTAATTAATGTCGCTTAGTACCCACAGAATTATGTAAAATAGGTAGCTAAGATTTACATAATAGAGTTAGCGTGCGAAATACCCTTAACGTCAGCAATGCAGTCATGAGGAATGCTTGCAACACTCGTCAGCTTCGTTTAGATGTGAGGTAATTAAGACGCGGTTATGTGTGTCCTAATCGCGCACATATTCCATAAAAACCTACGGAATATCATATTCAATTGATACTAATTTATTCATTTCGCAAGTTATTGGTACTGCAGAAAAAAGAGAAAAATATTTTGTTCTGTGCAACATTGGCAATAATTTGAAAAAGGTAATATGTAAATAACAGTGTGTAATATTTGCAATATTGCTGTTTGTTTCAAAAAAGAACAAAGGAATTGACTTTTTTTGGAAAAATGAATGAAATTAAAAAAAAATATATTGTGTAAAAACTTGCTTTTATTCGAAAAAGAAACAGATAAACATAATGTATTCTATTCAACGCAAGCTGACATTTATAAAACGAAGAAATAAAACATGTACAATACAATTTTTATTTTTATAACATTGAAAAGGAAAAATAACATCAGCTGTAAAACCTGTAAATAAATTCCACAGTGTTGCCATGTGGGTTAAGTGTGACAATGGATTCCTTTGCGTGCCGTTCTAAATTCCCGCGCGAAGTGGGCTCGCAAGTGCGCGCGTCGGAACTGTCGGAAGTGAGTCGCTGATATTTGTACTGCTAATGCGCTAACATTTAAATTCGTCGCGGGCTCCCACTGCAGGTCAGTTAGGGACACTTTCTCGGTGCATCGTAGCTCATTTAGTGCGTTCAATATGCAAACAGGTAGCCACATATTAAATCGATTGTTGGAACATCATTGTTGGATGTTTTGCCACAAAAGCGAAGTAGGTATAATATTGCACTTCAGTAATTCACTTATGCCGCTTGTTTACGCAACACTCATGTTAAACAATACTTCAATGCTATGTTATGTCACTATGTTTCATCATTATTATTTTATATAAATTCCACTTTATGTGCACAAAACGCTGTGTAATGCTGTTTAATAATAACGCACCCGAGCATCGCCACTTAGCGTGTGAAACGGGCTGTTAAATATCTCTTAATTATTGAAATATTTCTTAATTATTACTCACGTTTAACTATATTAATAATATTACATACCATTAAAAAAAACGTCCTTACACAAACGTGCCACGGTTATTTAGTTAGTTAGTTAGTCCTGAATGAACGAATCATGCAAAAATAATTACAATAATAGTATCTTACGACGTCTGATCCATGGCCATCTCATGCCAATTTAGGCTGCTTCTGTACTACGCATGACCAGACTGATAAACCATATATGTACATCTCTATATAGATTTATATTTACCCAAAATAATCTTATTCTCAAACAACCAATGCATCTGTGTGTGTGTTGTGTGTTTTTCTGCGTAGGTATGGACGTGTGTTCTCTCAGAATAATAAGGTTTGGGTGATACATAGTTTGTAAATTACATAGTACGAATCACACACGAATGAACATGTCATACTTAATTAGATTTTTTTAATCAACTCTACCAAGAATGAGTTCGTGTGTTCGCATGTCTGTGTGTATATATGTGTGTGTGTATGTGTGTGTGGAGGAATGGACAATGTCCCATTGTGGGTCGGACACGCTAGGCCTCGGGTACTTGTGCTCTGTGGTACTGAGCTTACGTCAACTTTTTGTTGCTGTAGTTATAATTGCAAGCTGCGAGAGTCGTTTTGTGTAGTGTGCCCATCTAAAACATCCAATGAGATTGGCATAACATACATTTATGTTGTCACGCTTTTTTTCCATGGGGTGGGCAGATACTAATGATTTCTATCTGATACGGTCCTGGATAGGAATAGAGATAAATTATAGAATAACCCCAATTAATTCAGTTTCAAAATGCAATTGAAAATTTAATTAAACCGGTAATGTTTGTGGGTGTGTAATAATTTTAAAATTTAACATTCCTAAGTATGAAACACTACTAATGAAGTCGTTAAGTTGCACAACTGAAACACTAATTTGTAGATAATTGTATGAAACATCATAATAGGGACTGTAAATTCGATTCTAATTAACATACTACTTTCTAAAACGTATTGTAGGTATCAAATTTCTGTTAATGTACATATTTCAATAAACCTACCATACCAACCCGCCGTTATTTGCAATGAACCCGCAGCCAGCACGATAAACTTATCGATAAACCCTTCCCATTCTCAACCCGTGTTCAATAATGGAGAGACAAAATGGTTTACGATGATGGTCAATAGAAAAAACGAAAGTTTGCTAAATTCAAGTATGATTCCTATTGCCAATTTCTTTCACAATAAATAGGTATATGTACTCTGCGATAAAATGACTGTATATACATATACACGAACGTTGGATGGGTGAATAAAAAAAAAATCTTCGGATTTCGGTGACCTTCAGGCCACATCTGAGCTGTGGTGCCACTGACGAAATGTCAACGGAAAGCAGTCGTAACTTTCTCGGTCAGCGTCCACTCCGCGGCCCACATAGCCACGCGAGGCGTGGACGCCTGGCAATTGAGCAGACTTAAAAATAATGTCTCATTATTTTTCTTCGATCCCACAATAGTGTTTTTATTTCTTATATTATTCCGTGTGAGCACAAATACATTTTATAATACCTCATTAAGGTGTATTGTAAAATAACAGTATAAAATTTTGTATAAGAGTGTTAAATGCTTAAATGCTAAAAAAACTATAGAAAACACTACTACAGAGGCGACTACAGAGGGGGACTAATATGTTGCGCTCTAAAACGTTCCTATTGTATTTAGTATGAGTTTTTCACACTCTTTTTTGTTTATCATTTTAGTTGCCAGTGTTTTTTTATGTCATCATCTGTAATAAATACTTATAAAGTTTTCTTTACTGGCCACTCTTTTCTTGGTATTGTTAAATGTAGATTCAGGTTTCCGACAAACTGGCCTACAGTTTGGCAGACAATAATTTGTAAAACTCTGTACACTTTTATTGGAATAAATAAATTTAAAAAAAAGGTATACAAAATAACAATATCGTGGGACATCACTACGCTTAAAATCCACGTAAAACGTCTGTATATATGTAGAATTAAATTCAACTTAACAAGCCCGGCCCGTTGTTTGCTGGAAAGCGGTCGCGATTAACATTTGAACTTTACCAGTGAAATGTTTCAGTGCCATGCCATCTTCATTGGCTTTTATATTTTTATATGTAGCCTGTGCGCGATAAATTAAAACCTGTACTATGACGTCACAACGGCGTGTTTGTAAAGTGCTAAAAAAACTATAATCAGAGTACAGACTTTAAGAAAATATTGGCAACATTATATTATTTATATTAAAATGATAGGATATTGAATCATCATAAGGACGCAAGTATCAAGTTACTGCGAATGGGTTTTATTTATAGTACTGTATAAGAAATTCACAATCGTTACCTCCTTCATATATTGGAATGGAACCAAACGTTTAGATTGCGGAATAAAATTGATCCATAACTATAGAATAACGTAACGCCACGCCTGTAATCCCCCAAGGGTAGACAGAGAAGTGTAGAATATTTTTTTATATATTTGAAAATGTACGAAATAGGACGCCATGTGAAAATAGTACAAGACGAATCGACGTATAGTTCGTGGTAGAAGTGTCAGAGTTGATTAAACTTTGCACCGCGATAAGATTAAAACAATTGAGGGATCTACGAAGAACAAGTTACAGAGGTTCTTTTATTAGAAAGCATGTCATTTCTTCATTGCCTTACTATCGTCTCTCTTATGACGCCTATGGTGTATCGAGATGGAGAATAACTTCAAACGATTTTAAAATATCGAAATCTCAATAACTTTTATTGTTTCAATTCAACCCTTTTATTATTTCACTGTCGTACACTGATTTCACAGAATGAGAATGATTAAGGCCACGTGCCACTCTGGCCAAGCGAGGAACAGCAGATTGATATGATTGATGAAATAATCGTTCATTAAACTGATAACTCTAGGACGCAGCATACAAAAAAGCTTTCGCGTTTAATTGTAGTGACATTCGACAACTGTAGAACATAATCCATAAGTATTTATGCAAACGTAATTAATTTCTTTTTATGTCACATAATTCACCAAACATTCAGATGACCTATTTGTCATTTATTTAATTTGGAATTTAATTTAATTTGTCAAAACTTGGAACTTTTTGTATTCCTGTATATTCGTAGACGGATAAACTATACTTAGAAATTAGCTCCACAACTTTAACGTACGGCTTAGAAAGGAATAGTGAAAATATTAACAAACAAAAGGAAATACAATAATTAAAATATTTCACATTAATTCGTTGTAAAGTGCTTCGTTTGAAACGTAATTATTTTTAATACTTACTTTTTCTACAATGATTTTGTATATTATCTTTGTCTACCTAAATGTGTGTACCTTTTGTATCCTTTCCGTTTGAATGTAAATAATCTGCCAAATAACAATTCTGTTTAATATATTTTTTGCATTTAAATTTGAAAAATTAAACAACTCAGAAAATTCAACAAATAATAACGTATGTATCTAACTTACAAGACTTACAAGAAGTTTAAACTCCGAATCATAATTCCGAGCTAAAGCTTAAAAGACAAGTCCAAGACCGACACGTTTGGATGAAATGGTATGGAATCATAATAGAACTTTCTAGATTCGCGTACTACTGAAAGCTTGTGTGTACAAGGTCTATTCGTCTCTCCACAGTCACACGTTACCGTTGCAGGGCACTGGTTCGAGACGGCTGCCGCGCGGTCAAGGTGGCCTCACTTGCCCACGGCTATTTTACGTGTAACTAGATTGTCTATGGCGACAATTGTTTTATGAAATATGTACGTCATTGGCTTGGAAATTGAAACGTAAAGTTGAACTAAATAGTTTTTTTTTAATATTATTCATTCATACATTGTCACGAATGACGGGTGTCATATATCTATCTTTACAGACTTGAGGTGTTTCGACAATCATCATTCTTATAAACGAACGTAAGTTACGTAGACTTCTGCTAGCTCCATCAGCCGGTATCTGACGAATATAAATGTCATTGGTCCATCTAGAATTTTCAAGAGAAGCATTTTAAATGGGGCAGAATAAAAACGTTGCATATTTAATCTGACATTGTATGTGTTTACTACAGTGCAACTGTCATGCATCAATGCATCGCTGCGCCTGCTGCTAGTGGATTATTTCACCATAAGAAATAAAATGAAACAAATCAAAATGATTTTACGCTGCGTATTGAAGCTCTTCACAAAAGGCAGACGGATTTTTACTGATAACGTTACCAACTATTTCGATGTTGCTAGCATTCGTAAATATGTACTATGAAATTTTAACATTAGTCGGCCTGTCTATCTGTCTGTCATATTTATTTCTATTGTTATTATTATATTATCACGCGAGGTCCACCCAGGTAAAGCTCACCCACAAGTATCACTGACCGAATATGTCTATTTTGTGACCTAATTCGTATTTCTAAACATTTACATGCGTAAACTTCATCATCATTATCAGCCTATCTCGGTCCACTGCTGGACACAGGCCTCCCCCAAAGAGCGCCATCGCACCCTGTCTTCGGCTTGTCGCATCCAGCTTCTGCCTGCAGCCTTTAAGCTGCGTAAACTGCTTAGTGCAAAAATAGAATTTTATTAGCAATCAGTCCGTTTATTATGTACTATTTCTATATATAAATAATTGTAGAATAATTACTAAATATGACAAAAAATCAAGACTTGTTATAAATATATACCATCAGTTTTTATTGTTGCCGGGGATACTACGTCATCACAAAAAACAACAACAGTAGAAGACCACAGTGGCCGGCAGTAACGGCGACCATTCATCATTACGATTGTCATTATGACAGTTAAGTGTAAATTGTGTCAATGTGACAGTTACATTGTTACGAGAGTGTAAAAACATGGCGGCTGCAAACGGCGAGCTGATGGCTGCGCGTGCGGCTTCGTGTTCATTCGATCAATTCGTTTATATTTTCTTTGAATTCAGTATTTATGAAGTTTCAAGAACGTTTGATTGTAGTTTTCAGGGTTGTTATAAAGAAGATCCACAAGCTGAGTGCTGAATTAAATACTTCTTGAATTTTATTACATAAAGGTTATTTTAAAAACTACTTAGATGATTAAAAATAGTTTATTTTCATTGAAAATTTGATATTTAGTAACTTCATCAATAAAACCTTTATAATAGATTTTATAAATACGCCGTTTATAGCTCCGTTAATATTAAAAGAAAAATAACGAAAAGAAAACAAACGAAATGGTCATTAAAAATTGTGGACATTTATACTGTATACATAATAAGAAATAGAACATTATGTTACATACATATGTATATCTTATTAAGATGATATGATATACGGAGGAAGATCGATCAGTTGCTTTCAATTTCAAAATACAATTTAACGCAATGGAAATTAAAAAGTGCGGAGAGATGAGAAATAGGAATATGAAATTGGTGTACGGAGATATGAAAGAAAGTTTTTTTTGGCATATGGGCGTCAGAGTTTGTGAGACGCGCGAACAATTTATAGCGAGTCTCGTGATGCGTTAATTACTGCGCACACGCAGCTGCTGCATTGTCCAACACTTGCCAGTTACGTCTGATTTTTTACTACATAATAGTAATATTTGATGAATGCCGAAGAAGTACGTCATATTTGTAAGGACACATAAATGATATTTGTGACAGGTGTCACTTTATTTGTGACAGATGTCAATTTATTTGTGAGAGATGTCACTTTCTTTTTGACAGATGTCACTTAGTTTATAATATCTGTGATTTTTCATATTAATACAAAAAGCCCATTAATTTCATCACTTATGAATCACATACTCGGTCCGACCGGTCGCTTTGATAATAAAGTTTCGAATTTAGAACACAACATAGAATTGAAATCGGTATAAAATCGGTATAAAATACTTTTTTTCACATATTTTTTAAAATTAATAAATCTTGGACATGAAATTCGTAATTACAAACACAGACTCGACTCTTTCTCTTGTTTTATTTGTGTATTTATTTAATCATATATTTAAATCAGTAAACCGCAATAAGTAAAGAGTAAAAAGGGTTTTTCTTATTGGAAAGAGATCTCTGCCAACAGACATGTAATTACTGAAAGTTTATAATGTTATAACAAGTTATTATCTTCATCATTATCATCGACCTATTGCAGTCCACTGCTGAGTTATGCCCATAATCCCAAATGGTTAGCCCATAATAATATAAGTTATGTAATTTTTATACTCATCCAATTACTGTATACATTGTAATACTTTTTAATGCATGGATTAGCACAGTAAAAATGTTTCTAACCAAATATATTGTACATTAAATAAAAATGGAATGTAACAGCTATAAGCCTCACATATCACTTTCATTTTCTTAATATATTATTTGTTTAACACGTTTTTGTGTACAATATAGAAATACTAGTACCTACTACTAATAAATTCATGATTATATATTTACAAAGGTGTCCAAGTACTAGGAAATGTTCATATAACTAAGTGCATAAACGTGCTCGTAGTGAGAATTGAGGTGGAGTGTGAGGCAATCAGTCGCATGGACGGGACGAAGGGCGCGGCGGAGACAACTTTCCTTCGACGACTGGGGTAGCCATGTGTCGTGTAATACACGGACTTCGCAGGAAACGTTCAAAACGTTTCATGAAGCAATTTTATGACAGTTCTATTACTTAGAGGTACTTACTATTATATTAGAAACTTTTACCGAAAACAAAGTACAACGTAGGTCAGATGTTTCCCTATATAGGGAGAAGATGGCTTAGAGAAGAAAATAAACATAGTCCTTTTTATTTTTATATTAAACCTCAGTTCTTGCCTTCTGTGGTTACACGTGGGACATAGAAATAGAAGGTTCTAGGACTGATTATGTACGTGTCAGTCATATAAGTTTTACTTTAACATGATCAAAAAGCATCTTAAATTATATAAAAGAAACCAACAATCAAGCCTTAGCTGCTCTGGAAACATCCGGCGGGAATTAAAAAAAAGACACGGCAACATTATTCCGTATGTGGCGGTCACTAGTCCGATTCACGGAAGCGCGAGAAACTGTTCGTTAACTCAACAGCCGCTCGTAATGAAATGCTGCGGATTCCTTGGCATTTCCTCAGGCTTACCTCGCGATGTTTGTACATACATGCGTAAAGTCGCGCTTTACGCTTTACACCATACCACTGTGAAAGACACAATATGTCCACAGTTACCTTTTATTAAGACAATAGTTTAGCAGTTTTCTTGTAATGACAACTTAATTATTGTTTTTTGACTTGTCTGAAAGTAAATCAATAGAAGTGAGAATTAAAGATAGAAATATACTTGCTATGCCTTGTAATTAGACAGCTACGCATGTGTTACCATGCTTCAGATCTAAAATCATTATATCGAGAAAGAATGTCTAATAAGGAAAACAAAACTTTGTTAATAATTAGAATTTATTTTTGTATAAAATCTGTCATTTTCGATCCATGATTAGTCATCATAGCTGTGTTTTTAAAAGGCTTTTCCCATTTGATTGGTAACTGAAATATTAAAACATAAATTTTGCAGTCGTTTTCATATATCTCTCAGTCTGTAGTAGTCATGCGAAAGTCTTCCGAGGGCCTAAGAAGAAACCACTTAGAACAAACATAACTCGCAAGTGCCAACACTTTCTTATGGAACTTTCTCGAACAATGCTCGAGGAACTCTGTGTCTCTGTATCGTGTTATGCAACAGTCCTTCCGTTGCGCGACAACTGCTATACGCCACGTTTTTTTTGTTATGGACACAATAGCGCATCAATCATTTAATTGATTTACTCGCGTAAATAGTTGTATAAAAACGAAGATGCAGAGACGAGTTCTGGGCCTTATAACTTCCAAGTTAAAATAAATATTTGGAATGTGGACCTTAAGCCCACCGTGACAGTACTCGCTGGTGTGCAGAGCAGGAATGAAATATGAATCGTTAATATGAGGATAAGTTATAACAAGAAGGAAGATATATCAGAAGTTATAACATGAATGAAGAATAAAACATATCATCACGCCTGTATTTCCCGGATGGAGTAGGCAGAGGCACCCTCTGTGCTCGCTCACACTTGTTACAAGTTACACGTTTCATGTTTCACCTATTCCATCGTGGGCCTTAAAAAGTAACTGGTGAAACATGGGAATGTTCTACATTCCTCTGCCTTCAGGGATTACAGGCGTGATGTTTACTTTTTTTTAAATCTGTTGTACTTGAGTTTTCTAACCAACCGCCTTCACCTATTTTAAACTTTAAAAAGATCATAATTCAATTTCCACCAACGGGATTTTGCTATTTTCGCTTGTTGTGAGTTTAATTAAGACATTAAAACACGTGAACATTAAATCAGTCTGTTTTTAATTCCCACAACTTGTATAGAGGTGAGTTAACAATTTTGATAATTTAGTCGATGATATGAAACAGTTACAGTGTGTGTGTAAGAATTGTATGCAATGTTTTAAGCGCAAAATGTAATGTAAGACTCTCTTTACAATGAAACTTATAATTAAGAAACTGTATTTTAAATCATGTCACAGTCTATGTCATATTTGCTTACATCTATTGTCGGTTTAAGTTCTTTTGGCTGTAGAAATTGAGTATTAGGCGTAATTAAAATGTGGGTATGAAAAGAAAAAAGCTTGAGTTAATCATATTGGATCAGTGAATACAATCTATGTCCCATTCCTGGACACATGATTCTATAAATATATTTGTCAATATTGGATGAAACGAACGAACATTTTTATAATAAAAGTAATCGAAGGTGTCTAAAAATGCTTTATGATTGATAGAAAAATGAACAAAAAAAACTGCGTAGTAAAAAATATTTTTTGCTTACTACGTTCTATATTTAAAAGTTTTTTAAATATACAAATGTATTATATTTTATAGAGCGGAGAGTCTCCACTGACCTTTCATGTTTTCTTTCATTTCATCCCGTTCTCACACTTGGCCTGACCCTGTGCTGTTCGTTCGGAAACGTGTATTGTTATCATTACGACTTTGGTGTCGTTGAATGCTAATTGCAAGTGCAATCGTATCTTTTGAGCCGGGAACAGATGTTAACTAGACTTTCAGTTACTTGTGTTCGTTACTGACCTACTTAGAGATACCTAACATTCAATTCGAATATAGATTGATATTAAACCGAAAATAAATTCGTAATAAGTTTAATGTTACATTAACACCACGTGAGTTAACCAAAAAAAACCATTTGTTGTCAGTATAAAGTCGTAATACTGAAGGAATTTACTTGACTTATGTAGAATTAATTTTTTAGTTGTCTTGGTATATTAATATTTTTATGTAAATATAATTATGAAATGAAAATATGACGGTAAATGCAGCTGAGCAACTTAGGTATTATTGCGCTGACTACCATTAGTGGGGAAGCGCTCACAGCCGAAAGATTAGTCCAAATCTGTTTCCATGTAAGATTTGTTTATACAATAAAATCTTATAGGTACTCCGGTAATCTTAAGATGATTTAATGAAATGACACGAAAACAAAAATAAAATTGAATATTCCTTACGCCTAACCATATGAATTTTGAATCTACAATCTTAATGTGGGCACAATTTTTTCCGATCTCCGTTTAAAAACAACAACAGGTATTGAACATTTTAATAATATGTAGGTAGATTAGGCAGGAAACAGCAATCTACAGACATTCGATTACGTACGTAGCTATCGATAAAGTTTCCACGCTTCTAAATTGAACAATCTGTGTCCATTCGAAATCAGGAATTATTTTACATTCCCACGGGATTGGTGAACTTGCGGCTCACCGAGCGTAAAGCTATTTCGCCGGCATTACACGGCCCCTGTGAGCTCCCTCTCTCTTATCTAATGTAAGTGTAATTTCCAATTCATCATTATACATGTTATCATTGCGTAATTATATATTTTTTTACACATACAACTACATATTGTAATTTCCGTCTATTTCTATGAGCTATTTGTGCGAACAGTTTCACTGATTTCGATTGTAGTGGCGCAGTAAAAAAATTATGTCATTTTATGTTCAAGTGCTAAACGAATTTGTGACGAAGTTGAAAAATGAAGATCTGTTATTACAATAAATAACTTTTAATACAACATAATCATCAAAAGGATATTTTCATTAAGCTCTGTGTGATTAAAATTAATAAAATATTGTAATACTTAAGTTAATGTTAAAGTTTCGTGAGTGTTCGTACACATGATTACGTATGTAACGGACTAACTCACCTATGTTAAATTAAATTAAATTAAATGAAAATACGAATTGAAACACAACACACTAATTCAATAACCCTTCTAACATTAACTGATTATGATTACGAAGCTGACACCCTGATTACTCATTGTATTTATGCTGTCATACTTGCCAGTCTTAGTTGACCTTCCCCGCTCCTCTCGCCGCCTCCGCTGTAGGAGTTCACGGAGAGAACGTACGAGGTGATAGGGGTATTATTATAGCGGTCCTCCAATGGCTAGCTAAACACTTATCATCATGAACACAAGGGTCATTATTGTAAAGCAGGTATACGGTGTTTGTACGAGGTTCGAGTACTAATGTGCCATTGTGATCAGTGCAAATTAATACGCACCTCCCACGTCTATTGTTTTGTCGTACGTACCTTTAACCTACGCTAACTGTGAGGCGAAAATTATAACAATAATGCGTCCCACATCTGGCGCGCTGGAGTCGTTGGCGATGCGGCTGACTGTGTTCTTAATACTATATGTTATGTGTTTGGCGGTTGACGGGGTACCTTGTAATACAAGTTCGATTAAATCTCTGTTAAATTAATAATAGCTTCACTTTATAGCTGCGCAAAGAACACAGGAGTGTGCTATGCTCCTCTGTCTATCTCTTCGGGGATTACAGGCGTGATGTCACTTTTTTGATTGTACTTTTGTTTTTGATTTTACTTGTTATATACACCGTTAGTTATATAGGTACACTCTTAACTTGGCCTTTATTGCGGACGTCCCCGAATTCATCGGACACTTACATATCGACATTAGCAGACCAGTACCTCAGGGAATGATCCATTTATTCACTCATCGTCTCTCACCACTGACCCTTTGGCGACACGAATTCTCCTTGACATTTCTACCCTCACTATTAAAATACGTTCCGCGCGATGCGTAATAGCGGGAGTATCCGTTAGTTTACATAAACAAGTTATTTGGTTTAATTGACAGTACACATTCGAATCGCCAGCATTCACAGACCAACGATTCTATGCGCTGCCGAGTTTTTTTATATCGCATCCGTTCTTATTTCAATGGTAGTATATGTACCTATGTAAATGGTATGAAGAAAACATTCTTGACATCATCACGACAGCTTCCTCCCTGGATGGGCAAATGGCACCGAATGCTAAATATTACCTACAGATCTGACACGTTTCTTCTACATTCCTCACTCCTCATACACGCACGTCTGTATATTAAACTATATTTGTATACATACGTATATCAAATTGTATTCGAATTTAATATGAACGAACGATATAAGAATCGTTTTCGATTCGTGTAAGAATCGTTTGTCAGACTCACGGACATATATCAATGCGACGGTAAAGACCTTACATATGCGCGTGCGGCGTTCTTGAAACGTAACAGATGAATTGCACAGTTAATAATAATAATAGCGACATAGTCGTTCGAGTTCATTTCACAAGCGATCATGTCGCAACAGACGCGGAGGGAGTGTTGTCGCACCGAGAGCGAGCGGCGAGCGGCGAGTGATGCGCGTGCACTCACTGACAACATATTGCGCCTATATTTCCCCGTAGGGGTAAGGAAGGAAGTTTAGTGTTCTCGTATATAACCTCCTATGTTATACGTCTCATAGAACAGTGCTTGAGCCTGTTGCCGTAAGATGGAGCCTAAATACAGACTCCGTCCTACCAATGGAAATTTCAAATAAGAGAATCACATAATCCCCTGCTCGATAGTAGGAACTACTCTGCCTGCCTATACGGGCACACAGGCGTGAGGGTATGTTATTAGTTAGTCTCCTCGCCCCTCGCTGCTGAGGCACGCGCGGCGCTATGACTGGTCCGATCACATTGACATTACTAGTGCAACTTGAATGTTACGAAACGCCGCCGGCTCCCCGCCCGGCTACGTACAGCCGAGTTGCTGACACACATAACTATATTAAAATGAAAAATTACAACAAAAACAGGATAAAATTTCGGTTTGTAAGGCCAAAGATATTTTGCATTCAGTGGTATCTGCCTACCCCGTAAGGGATTCGGCGTGATAATATAGTAAAATTAAAATATGAATGTCTTCTCCAACTTACATCTGGTCGGCGTGGCAGACTACGGCCTTAAACCTTGTCATTGTGTTAGAAGGACGTCCAACAGAAACGATAAGGGAGTCGATGTATTCCGGACCACAGTACTACTGTCCTCTGTAGAAGGTGTTAGTTAAAAGTAAAATCCCAATATTTTCTAGTTTCCAATATTATGAGCCAAACGTACTTTATATACATATATAAACAAAATACTCATCTTGTAACAAATGTGAAAATAACTAATTAATGTAGCTATAAAACAGTTGTGCCACAAATTGTTATGACACGGAATGTTCTGAGTCACATTATGCAATAACTCAATTGTAGCCACGTTTTGAAACTGAGAGTTTTGTCTGTTTAATATTTTACTATCAATACCGTATTTATGTGTCTGTTAATTTTGTAAAATGCCGAATCGAAAGCTTTTATAGACTATAGAAATTTTCCGTATAAATTTTATTTTCGCTAAGATTTGTCTATGACTCTTATAGTGTATTAGAACCATAGAGTGATGAATGTAGAAGAAGCGTTTCAAGTCTTTTAAGATAGACAAGTTTGATACCCAATACCCTGAAAGGAACCTGGTGTAAACATGTATTGTGTATAATAAAAGTGTCATACTAAGTATACGAGATTACTTACGAGCATCATTGATGTTAGTATATGATATACCTACAATACAATGTACATACTCGTACGTATGTTGTAGATAGTCAGAATAATATACTGGAATGTTTTTCTCTTATGTACTTATGGCTATAATATAAATATATGAAAGTCTTATTATTCAAGTGGTTGCGAGTGCGACTGCCGATGGAGAGGCCTTGGGTTCTAATCCCGGCTCTGGTACGATTGGATTTTTCTTACTAGGTACAATTTATAAAGACAGTTTGTATTTGTAGCTCGGAGTCTAGATATGTGTCAGGTGTATGGCAATAGGCTTCACCCCCTATTCCATACTGGGACGTAGACGTAACTGGTGAAACGTGGGAACATATTACACTCCCTTTCTTCCCTCACTGATAATTACAGGCGGTATTATGTTTTCAATAAAACTACTTGTTACGAAAATTATTAAAAGCTCTGGCAACGTCCTTGTATAAGTAAAATCAATGAATGAACCAATTTTCCGATTGTCATTGTTTCCATGGTTACTCAACTGGCACCCAGCACGTCATGTATAGAATGTTCCAGGCGCTGACAGCGGAAGCAGACCATTTTTCCGCTTGCGACAACTATTGTTCATAGCGTTAACCATTTCACGCTATTTACCCGCCCGCAATGAGCTAAAATCTTTTTATTAATACTAATGCACAAATACTAATATGATAAACTGTTCCATTGTTAGAGTGACGGAAGTACCATGTGTGATTTACTTACAAATGTGTTTTTGTGATATATGTACTAGTTCAAATAAATTGTAGGAAAAATAAAAATTAAGAATATCTATGATTTTAGTGTCTATGGTTTATCCAATACACACATCTACAGTATGATATACAGAGGCGTCACATATTCTTTTGTCGTTACATATCGTCGTCTGCTATTGTTACCGTTTTAAAATCAAAAACTAATAACTTCAAATATGTAGTCTTAAGGTCCCATTCATCCCATTCACGGTAGCGTTATAAAAGAAAATGGCTACTTACTACGACACTCGAGAGATGTTCTCGTGCAGTATTTCCTTTTTACGCTTCTTTCCTCCATTGTTCCGGTGGCACAGATCGCTCTCTGCCCCCGATCCCACAGCTTATGCAACACTTATTAATACCTAGGGTTGCCAGATTATGAAATAGAAAATACGGATGTTAGGATTTGATAAGTTTTTTGAAATTGATCTCCATATGGTCCATTAAACAAAAATAGGTCCTATCACTCACTTTGGCAACATTTTTTTAATAATGGAGAGAAGCAGCCGCCACCATGTTCTTATTTATTCTGCTTTGCATGTGAATAGAGCGAGCAATTTACAATTAAGTTTATGTAAGCTATTTGAAAAAGATACTTATAAACGTAACTTCACGCCTGTAGTCCCCGAAGAGGTAGGCAGAGGATTGCAGAACACTCCCACGTTTCACCGGTTACGTTTACGTCCCAACGAGGTGTATAATTACCATATTAGAACGGGCACATAATAATAAACATGTCTGTGTAAAACCGACGGTCGGCAACCCTATTGGTGCCTCCACGTCGGCTCTTGCACTCTTTAATTACACCTTGTAAATTACTGTGCATAACTCGGATGACATAGTTTTTTCAAATTCTTTTGCTACCAGGAAGTCAGATGTTACCAGTAACCGCTCGTAAATAGTATATGCTTGGTGACCACTTAGTTTTCAGAAGAGCTAAAGAAAATACATATAAATACATACAATATGTTATTATACAATGATAAATGATTTAGTACTTGCATAGTCAACTAATTATGAAATTCATGAACCGGTGTTAATCAAATAAATTACACAGTTTAACGATATCAGTTCTCTTCATTTTTGAAGTTAATCTGTCATAAATCTTTTTGGTTTAGTGTATTTGGTACGTACCTACTGAAAAAAAAATTGAATTGAAAATAGATATATGGATGTAAGAAATATAAAAAAATATCCTAAAATAAGATTACAATATTGAACTACGCTGAGATTGGATCAAAACTAGACATTTTTGTGGGATAATGTCCTTTTTATTAAAAATCGCCAGCGTACAATTTAAAAGTACGTCAATTGATCCAAGCCTCGTCTGCAGCGTACTAAAATTTTCCCGCGTTATTTCGTTTATATAAACGTAAATAATCGTAATTAATTCGCAACACAAGCGTAAGTAATTGTTACCTAATTCGACTATTACTTCATGGAGGTTAATTATTCAATTGTTTCCTATTGCAATTTAGTAAACATCGACTGTAATTTTTAAAATCGACGAAATTAAAAATTAAAAACTCGTTTTGTATTGGCCTTCCTGTAGTTTTCGTTTTCGTTGCGAGAACGTTTATTGATACAATCATATGAAACAGCAATAGAATACATGTGTAATATACTTATGATAACAGCATGTTACTATTGTGAAGGCTTTTATTTTTGAAAAGTCTTATAAATGAGTAGCCTTTCAAAAACAACTAACTGAAATTAATATTAAGAGCTTGGAAACCAGTCTTTTAAAATAACAATAACCGGTCATTAAAATTTATCTCTTATTGAATATAAGATCCCTTAAATGATGCATTTCTAAAAATAAAAATTATTGCCTTGAGAATATATTAGCATTGCGATGTGATTGTAATTGGATGGATTGGATATGTAATTTATAAAACTTCTAACTCGCATCCGGAATGGAACAAGTTAACATCAATGGTATTAGTTCTAGAAACACGGATACCTCATATAGGCCCCGGAAGGAGCTATGTACCTATATTTCAGCCAATTATTGACTGACAGTTTAACAGTGTCGTAAGAGTTCTAAGAAAGTTTATTACTACAGTGCACGTGATGAATACTACCTACCATGTCATTTCGCAACCTATGTTCCGTATAAACTCCCTTGAATGCATTCTACAGAAATGTAATGATGTAATTACTTTGTTTGTTTAGATGGAAGGGTTTCACCGATATTCCATAACTGGTTGCCAGACAGTAAACATCTTCCCTTTTTAATGGTTTCGCTCCATTTTCAATTTTCGAATTCCAACGGCTGAGTTTGACGCCTAATACCTCTTTCCATTACATGCTTATGTAGCCATGATCCGAAAATTTCGTCAATTAACATAAATACACATTGGTAGGTACGCTAATTCTCATAGGCGGCAGTCAAAAACTAAACATTTTTCTTCTACGATCCTGACAGACGTTATTTATTTGAATTTTTTGTTCAGTCGAAAAATCCCAATTGTAATAAGTGAGTTTTATTACTATTTCCTCAATATGTTTAACTTGTGATAATAATCTAATGCTCGTGCAATACGTAATTCGTGCAGACAAAATAACGTCCGGAGCAAAAATTTTTGCTTACCTCCGAAGCTGGAAAAAGTGGAATGATCGGTGCCCGCAGGCGAGTGTTGTCACCAATTTGAGCAAACGGTAACGGGATTCACCGTGGCCGGTCGACGCGTCTATGTTGTTGTGCGTTCCCAAGCGTATAACATTATTTTCATTAACGGAACACGTACGTTATAGTAGTTTTTACAAAATGGCGCATTTTACAATTGGTGTGGGAAGGGGCTTAACCTTACTTATATGTTAGGCGACGCGGTTTACAAATCCCACCTTATGGATGTGAACTGAATATATATAATAATAATACTAATGAATCCAAAAATAACATCAGCGGTAGTTACTTGCGAATTGAATAATATTGATTTAATTTGTATAAGGATAGGTTTAGGTTTAAAGAAATACATTATCATACAAAATATAGTATCACATATAATTGGATTAATAAACAAATATGTATAGGTACAAAGTGAATTTGTATCTCTATACTAAAGTTTTAATAAAAAATATTGTTTTCCAGCAAATATCTCCAAATATTAATTATCTTATCTGTAAAGTCATCTTCAGCTTAAGAATTAAATTGTTGAAGTAGCTTCTATACTGGCAAAACGCTCCTCCGACTATGACGATTTTAAGTGACATTGTAGCAAACATACCAATTAAGTTACATGGCATATAAACGCTAACCTTACTTCTCTACGGAATTACAGTACTTTTTTTGTGTAGTAGGTATAGTGTCTCCAACACTATTACTCGTTTATCTTTATTCTGTTAAACAGGAGGCCTTTTAAGATGAGGAGTATTAGAAGTCAGTAAAACTAGCCAAGTGTACTAAGGCGGACTTGTAGATTATACTGCTACTACTCGTATAATTATGGCACGCACACACACATGTAATTATATCAACGTCTAATTCGTGGAGCTCAATTCAAACGTGCAAAGCAACGCTCGACATCGGAATACACCATTATTTTTTGTCGTAACAATTATATATTTATTGGTACCCGATCCGGAACGTACTCGCCCGTGACGGTCCGGTGTTCGAGCAATGAGTGTTGCATTGAGATAGATGTGCCGGCGTGGACACCTACCGCTCTGTCAAATCGACTTGTCGACTGCAAAAAATATAATTACAACTTTTGATTTTTGGTTTTTAATCTCCTAGCTTTCTTGGACCTGTTTTATTTGTCCACATTTTTTTGTGTATCAACTCTATAAAATTATCATAATAGTGTAAAATGTGTTCGAAGGACTGACATGACGGACCTCCCTACTAAGTTTTGTCCGTTTTTTAAACTAAATATCGTTTACTAACTAAAGTGCACGTTCTAGTATCGTGTGTGAAGTCCGCTAAAGCATTTAATTAGTTAAATGAAATGCCCAATTTTGTAGACTGTGGCCATAAATATTACTATTTAGAAACTAATTCTCATATAAAACAGTAAAAGATTAAAATATAAAAATGATAGGTGGCCAATGATATAACCGTTTACATATGACACCAAAGTAAATAATATGGTGTGTGAATTGGGAAGCAGGAAAGATTTTCATAAATCCCATTGTCTTAATACATACAATGCTATGGGTAATGGAAATACAAGCGATTAATATGCCACATAAAACACATAGTCAACATGACATACATAATCGAATGATACGAAGCTGTCAGTGAAGAGAGAACTCATTATTGAATTGTTGACAAAATAAAAGAAATCACATTTTCATTTACAAAAACATTATCAACCAAAATCTCTGATAATGTGAAAAACATATTGTAGGTGTATGAAATATTTTAATCACATCACTGTACATTAAATCCATACATCAATCCATCAATCAGCCTTTAGAAGTCCACCGATAGACATGTGCCTGCGCTAATCGAAGCCAGCCGTAGGCGATGGTAGCCACTCGTTATCAGACGGCCCGCCTGCTTGTTGGCCAGGATCGATTTATAGAATAAAAAAATAACAAAATTCAAATGTAGAACGCCGCAGCGCGTGGTTCTTCGAGCATCGCACGTCGCTGGTCTCGGTGCGTGACAAAATAAAAAATAAACACGTACCGATTATTAGTATGTTAATAACAATCGTTATTGCATCTTTCCATTTATCTAGCGATGTGCGTGTGTGATCTGACGTGTGAAGAAACCGCGCGAATCAATCAAATTCCACTGTACAATTAGAATTATTAAATCTCCATCGGCGTGTCTCGCGTGGGGATTATGTGTAAAAAGCCAAGTGATTATGTCCAGCAGTGGGCAAAGACAGAGTGATTGTGTCATGTGTATTTCATGAATTATTATAGATATCATCACACCCACGTCAGTGGGGTACACGCTGTAAAGGTCTACGCTGGTATTTTCTGCCTACATCTGCATTAGTGCCTACATTCTGGTACATCTCACGGGGTTGGCAAACAGCATCTAGTGTCTAACACATCGTTTTTAAATATCTAACTTCCTTCTTCTGGATTCATTGCTCTCATATTCATTTATTGATCCGTTGAGAAAAAATAAGTCTTTACGGAAAATTTGGATTATGAGGTTATTTAAAACTTAATTATATTGTTATGACGTAACATTGAATATCATTACGGTTGTGTGTGTTTTTTTTGTGGTCGGTTATCAAAAAATAAACGAGGTGAATGTACAAGGTCATTACTATTATAAAAACTTCAAGACGGGTTTCCTCTTAAAATGAGAAGGGTTAAGGCCGTCCCCTGCATCGCTGGCTAAATTGATTTAAAGTTATCTTCTCTCTCAATTCACATGTAGCTAAACAGCAACGACATTTGTATCCTGCTTTATAACAGACTTTATAACAGAAGTACTAAATATTACTTCTTTAGCCCCATATCAGATTTCACTATGATTGCTATCAAGAGTATCAAGTCGTACACGACACTACACAATAATACTTGCCCACATGATAATAATTTCTCTGCACAAGATTATAATTACGAACGCTACCAACGTGTGTTTAGAAAGCCACTCCTCGTGGGTCGGATGTCGTCGGCATACAGAACACACCTTGGTAACCCGACCGAATTCAAAACTCGTCAAAGACTATGTCGCGTGTTGAAAGTTAGCGTCTCTTCTTTTTTGAGGGTTCGTTCCGTCGAGCTGGGCTATTGGTATTCATGGGTGGTGTGTCCAGTTCCACATCTTTGGCGGACGGAAGTAAGTGTCTTGGGCGGCGTTTACCGGATTCAATGAACTCGTTCTGGGTCGATGGGTGTGTCGAATGTTTTAACTTTTAGGGTATCGAGAGAGAACGCAACGTGGAAAGTTATTTTCAAACAAGCCATCATTGATATCAAAGTACTAAATTCCATTTTTAACTAAAGGTTAAGCCCTTCTCAATATCTAAGTTTTACATCAATTCATTTATGTAAATTTCGCAAACACGTTTCATAAATTAATCAATGAATGGTGATATAATCTACAGGAATATGTATTATGACTGCGAAAGTAACGTTATCTGTCCGTCTGTTAGGCTTTTAATTCAAAACTGGAAATAGGCATAGAACATTTAGATAACTTTATAAACTGGCCCATGGGATAGTGCCATTGAAAATTACAGTTTCTCCATCCATTAATATGTAACGCTAATTCGAACTCCATTTACAACAAATACCACTAGGTCTTAATGTGTTCATAAGAATGTTACTATACGAATCTTATATAAGGTCAATTATGTCACTAAAACTGATAAGTGGTGCAGTTTCAGATCATACTCGAGGGCAACTATTAAATTTTATTTTGTTACGTGCTGTGGAAGCAAGTAAGTAATAATCAGGAACGCGCCTAGACTTATCACGTTGTCTTACAAATGATGTCTTTAGAATGATTCAAGAAAAAATATGTTCGTCTGTTTCTGAACATGAACAAATGTAACACCAAGACTGTAATCCCCGAAAAGATAGGCAGAGGAATGTAGAACACTTCCACGTCTCACCAGTTACGTTTACGTTCTACTATGGTTCTTCCATAGTAGAACGTTGCCTGTTGACGGTTGCCTGGCCACGAACATGATCCACGAGGCAGTCGAACAATACGAATAGGAGCATTATTAATTAATATTGTTAATGCATATTGCACCATACAATATTCATTTCGCAGCGTTAAAAATTTCAAATAAAAGCAGAGTGGATAATTTAATATAAGTTTTGCCATCAGCTCAGATATCAAGATCGAGATTGGCTGCGAGCTATGTCCGTTTTTCTGTAATTTTGTATACGAAACTCCATTAATAAATTCCAGTTCGGTCAGCCCGCCCGTTGATCATGAGTACGTTAGAAATTTAAGCAGAAATTTAACAAACACGACCATTGTTTCGCGGAATTCCGCTGTGACATACAATGTTGTGCCTGAGAGTGAGTAAGCGGAATGTAAATTGTAGAAATTCGGTTTGACTATATGTATACGCTAGTAGGTATAGTTTTGGTGCAGACTGCAACGGAATATCTAATTAATTGTGAACATTATACTAACGTAAACATTAGGCTTTGATTCATGGGTGAAATCAAATAGACGTCGCTCGGATTCAGCGCATTTCATTTCCCTTTTCACCGATTATTATGTTTTTTTTATTGCTCATAAATTATTCATTATTCTCACAAATTCCCAGACACAAGCCAGTGTGTTTTAGAAACTATTATTAATTTAATACGATTAATTCTCAACGACTTTCATAATGCGAACATTGATTTATAAGAGAGATGTGAATATAGAAAAATTTAGGCTCAAAAAAAAATCATCTTGCGAATAACGGATGTTCATTAATATGCCGCAGATGGTTAAATATTTTTTAGTTTCAATGTTTTATTTAATTCAATTTTTTATTATAATTAACAGATTGAACTGCCTATAATTGTTGGAAATGCGACTATTGAGTAAGATATCCCGTGTCCGATCGCCGGGCCTGTTTTATATGCCCGGTGCATGTCAATAGACTCACCTGCTATTCCATGATGATGCGTAAACGTAGCTGATAAAACGTGAGAGTGTACCGCATTCCTCTCCCTATCATTCGAGGAGCTACAGGCATGATGTTACATTGTTATTTTATAAGTATACTCACTATCTGCTCTGCCTACCCCGCTAGGGAATTGGTTTAAAGATAGTGTAATATAATGTATACGTGTCACGACATCCCTTCCATAACTGTTACAATAAAGATACGTGTGTTATCTACGTAAATATCTTGTTTGGCGGCCGCGTTACGGTAAGTTCTATGTGACGTTGACGTTCTCGGGGGTATTAAATAATGTTTGATAACACCTGTAATAGATAAGCACTGAAGCAACACTCCGATGTTACGATTACATCTGGGGCAATATGTGAGTATAAAAGGGGCAAGTTGACAAGTGCAGGTCAAGTACGTCCTCGGGCACCGATGGCGGCGGCTTTGAAGAACTTATTGCTGCTGTTAGCAGTTATTGTCCATGTGAGTATTCATTGTTTTCATTATGTACCGTTGTTGCAATGACGTGCCATATTGGTGATGCATCTCTTGTGCAAGCTTACTTAATGTTGTTATCGATTGTTCGCTTATATTTATGCTTTATGTACGTATGTACGTGAATATTAGGCCATTGTCTGCCACTTTGAACAACTGCAGGCTAACAAAATTAAGTACTTTGATATAAATTATTGCTTCCCATCCCGTAGATGGATGTGATCGAGAGAAAAAATCCATAGAAAAAAGTTTTCCGCTCTCTGTTAAATAAAATGCAGATCAACAGATTGTCTTCCTTTACTTTTTTCATCTATATACCTTTTTATTAATCGTGTGGATTTAGCACGAGAAAGTGTAAAAACGGAACTGCTGGTCTTAAACGTCTATGTGAAACCATAATCTCATGCTCACAGTTCATTTTTTTAAATCAAATACGAAAACACGGAGTATAAAATGCATGACAGAGGTAAATCTTTTTCAACCTTTGTTCCAAGAAGTAATATTGCGTTAATTATTGGATCCATTTTTTTCAGCATCCCGCCGCCAGCCAGTACTACCTGTCACCGCCTCAGTATGTGGTCGCGCCGTCCGCGTCCTCGCTTCTCTCGGCTGCCGGGTTCCCGTGTGGCTGCGGCTGTGGCTGTCCTTCTCCTCCCCTAGCCATCCCACCACCCATTGCGGCCCCGATATACGTAACCCTCCCTACCCCGCCGCCACTATGCGTTACACCCCCACCCTTGCCGCCTATGCTGATCGAACTGCCGCTACCTCCGCCTATAACTATTAACCCGCCAGCACCCCCACCTCTATGTATAACGCCCCCTCCACCTCCACCTATGACCATAACACCCCCAGCGCCTCCACCAATCTGCATTAGCCCGCCACCCTTGCCTCCGATGTGCGTGACGCCACCTACGCCGCCCACGATGTTTGTGAACCCGCCCCTGCCGCCCCCGATCATGCTGGAGCTGCCCTTGCCGCCGCCGATCGTGATAGAGCTGCCTGCGCCCCCACCGATCGTTATTCAACCTCCCCCGCTGCCGCCCGTGATGATACAGCCGCCCCCGCTGCCGCCCATGCCCGTGCAGCCGCCCACCCCAGCGCCCATAATGGTGCAGCCGCCGACGCCGCCACCGATCACCATTCAGCCGCCGCCTCCGTGCCCCATAACAGTACAACCGCCGTGCCCCGAGCCGATATACGTACAGCCACCCATCCCGGGACCCATCAGCGTCCAGCCTCCGCCGCTACCCCCAATTTGCGTCCAACCCCCACCCCCTCCGCCACTATGCGTGCAGCCGCCGCCCCTGGAGCCCTTCTGTCTGCAACCACCCCCGCCGGCGCCGATCTGTTTCCAACCAGCCTCGCCATGCATACCGCCGACGGCTTTGCCCACTCCGATTTATTTATAATACGAACGATTTTTTGCATGTAAGAATAGTTGTAAAATGTTGTTATTTATCATTAAATTTATATAATATAAGGAAAAATAAATTGTTACGACAATTGGGCTAATATTTTATCATTTGCGACTAAGCTGTAAAACGCTTTACAGGCAATATGTAATGAAGCAAATATCCTCCATTTGGAACAGGCAGCGTGCGATTAAACGGTTAGTCACGCGTACATCCTGCTGCCGCGCTCGCCGCACACATTGATAATCATAATCCGAACATTGGAATGCTAAAACATTAGTCGCCATCTCATGTTTTTACGGAAAAACGTAAGAAATGCAGTTTCTCTCAAATTGTATGCTTATTTCTCTCGAATTTTATGCTACATTCTCTTGAATTATAATACGAATTGAACATATCATATATACGACATCTACGAGTTGCGTATAAAATATCCGTACCAGGCGTGAATACGTTGATAAGTCGAGTTGCATAAAAAAATTCTTTTTTTTAATTCTACGATAGCCATTACAATTGCCGTATTTATAGGGTGAATAAATGACTAACGGCCGGTCCACGTTCTATCGCACGCAAGAAACTTGTGAATTTTTGAATAACCACGATTTACAGATAAAATTCAAACTATAAAGTGGCTGACCTGAAACATGTCCATTTTCGACTTGTCAACTTATTCACGCCTGGTACAGAATTTTTGGTCAAATATAACTGTCGTTAAGATTGTTGGTAGCCCTAAGAATGTTTGAGAAGGTTGTGTATAAAGAGCGGGACGAATGTAAAAGAAACACGTCAGGTGTATAAGCTTAGATAAGTTTGCCACTCGATGTTGTCTGCCTACCCCGTAATGAATCTGGCCTGGTAATATAATAATAATAACAATAATATTTTATTAGACGTTCCCTATACGTTCCGTTAATAATCAAAAGTCTAATTTACAACACCACTTCATAAAACCAGTGAAATTGCAATGACAGAGAGATATATATAAGACACTAACGTTTTTTAGAGCGTGCCACTCCTTGAGTGCGTTGGCGAGGATCTTGATGCCGCGAAGCAGCAGCGGCGGCAGCTGCACCGGCACGGGGGCGGCACCGCTCTCGCTCAAGATGAAGTCTTCGTCCTGAGGATGGACATGCATCGTATATTATATCTAGTTATGTCGTATATACATAAATTATCAGTTTTATAGATGGCAGTGACAATGATGTTGAAAACGAAACATCACGCATCATAGCAGCGTAGTAGGTGGCCCCACTGCACGTTCGCGCGCGGGCGGCGCACCTGCGTCTCCTCGTTGTGGCGGCGCAGCGCGGCCAGCAGGTGCGCGCCGGCGTACCAGTGCATGGCCTCGAACAGCGGGTAGCGGAACATGGTCGGCGTCTCCACGCGGCTCTCGATCTCGTAGATCCTGAGCGCACAATGTCAATTATACATATTTATTTAATAAATTTAATATAATTTTTTTATTTAATTTCTTTGTCTCTCCCCTCATAAGTATATATTGATATGTAGTCCCCGAAGCGGTAAATGGAGTGTAGAACACTGTCATGTTTCACCAGTTAAGTTTACGACCCACCATATAACTATACTATACAACCCATAAAAATCTATATAAAAAGCTGTGTCGTTAATAACACAGACCCTCCCAAAGATCTTGCGATAATACCTTTGCAACAAACCAAAGGTGCGATTCAATAGGAACTTCTAATAGTAATGTAAAAAAAACTCACTGCAACTGCATTTCAATAGCATATGAATGCAGCAGGTTGCCACCGAAGACTAAGGAGTCGCAGGGAGTGTAGACGGCGTGGATCCAGCCCGTCGGTATGAACAGCGTCTCACCGGCGCACAACTCCCCTGTACCATACCACTCCACCTGAAACAGTAACAACAGTTAATTTCAGCAGTTCACACATCCATAGATGATTATTACTGTTACTCAATACAATATAATTATACATACATACATATCTTCACGCCAGGTCCTTTGCGGGGTAGGCAGTGAGCACAGAGTGTCAAATATCTCTATTCTTACACACCTGTCATGCTTCGTCCACATTCTTCACTCTCTTCATACATGCACGCCGGTTTCGGAGACTTCTAACGTCCCCATCACATAAAACCTTATTTATTTGGTCT
>DWFO01000068.1:0-28697 GCA_018246595.1 Mimoniades nurscia nurscia
GACTTAAAAGTAACTGGTGAAACGTGGGAGTGTTCTACATTCCTCTGCCTACCTCTTCGGGGATTACAGGCGTGATGCTACTTTTTTTTCTTATTTTTCACACCCAAACACAGAACAAATACTTGTGCTCATCACACAAATATTTATTCTGAGTGGGAATCGAACCCACGACCCTTGGCGCAAAAGTCGGGTTCACTAACCACTGCACCAACGGGCCAGTTAAATGATCGTGATTTTATGATCGTACTACCACAATCTGAGAATTCAAGTTGGAAATTATGAAATTATTAATTGTATCATACACAAGAGGCCAGCAGGCCACGTTCACGTTGATAAAACCTACGATATAACAGAATTATTACGGAAAAGTCAATTCCTTTTATGTATATCTATATGAAAGCTAGCCAACAACTTACGAACACACATACAACAGACAACAGATAACTTATCAAATATCTGATGCTATTACATAGATATAGATGACTGACTTTATTGGGACTAAGGAATTTTATTTTTCACCTAATTAAAGTATTTGATAACCATGAAAAAAAACTATTCCTCTTCTTAAATTGTATTGCAATTTATTTTATTAGTGTTTAGCTTGTAAAAGACATGTATCATGGCATTATAGAGCATACTAAAATAGTAATATCCTCGTAAAATTTATATTGCGATCTTTAAGAAATAAAACGAACGGACCAACGTACAACTGTAGGGTATTATACTATACATATCCACACACCAATAAAAAGGTATTATATACATAGCCATACAGCAAAAAGTCTCGTCTCGTCGATAGAGAAAGAAAGAGAAATTTGGTACTCTTTGTAAATTATTGTATCCGCCAACAAATCCGCGCGTCTTCGTATATTGGTACCACGTACACCAAATGCATGTTCTTTCTCTTTTGATTGACTCAACATTTTTACTTACATACGCGCTTTTAACTTACTCTATTTGTATAATATCTCTATGTATCCAACTATTTGTTTCGAGTTTTAGTTTTCGTTGCGACGGCAACGATGCAAGTTTAGAATAAGCATAGTGTAGTGCAAGAGGCTATAAATTATGGCAGTTTCTTTAAAAAGACGATAAAAGAGCCCAGAAAATTTGACAGAGCGTTGCCAACTGAAATAACTGGCGACAGATTGCATATCCAAACACTATAAAAAATATGCAATCAGCTTATACTGATATGTATATAATAACCCGGATATTTTGTTTTTACATTTATTTTTCTTTTTTTCAGTGGTTGAATAATAATACCAAAATGCAGAACACACTTATCAAAGTTAAATTCATGCCTTTAATGCAGCAATTTACAAAAGATACGACAAAATACTGTCTAGAAATTGTACCAAACGTATCGAGTATTCAAAATTTTGACAAAATCGAATGGAGAGAAGGAAATGAACGAATAAAGTACAGCGTGCCAATAATATACAATATTATTTTAAAAAAGAATTTTATAGATCAAAATGAAGCTAAAGTATATTATTCTTGTATAGACTTAAGAGGTTATACAAATTCTAGTCTTGCTTGTGGTGATGTAACGAGAGTTGCCAGTGACAATTTTACGCTTAGCAAAGTTACCACCGATTTTGAACAGAGTATAATTCTTACTGATCAATATAAAGTACATAACGAAGTAAAAGAAAAAGTTGTGTTTTATAAGGAAAAAATTACTATGAATAAGAATAACGCTATCTGTTTCGATAGAAATATCCCGAAATCTGTCAGAATTTCCGAAGACTTAAACGAAATGTGCTTGATCCCAAAAATAATTGGTAAAAGTATTAAAGTATAATTCATATTGATGATATTAATGCGTGTACTATGTATACATAATATTAAACTTTGCTTTTTAGGTGATGAAACACAAAGCATAGAAAATACCAGTGCTTCTCTACGTCAAAGTAGAATTAATCTGGTTGGTAATAATAAACAACACTGGAAAATTTCTACTGAAAGTACAATATCTAAAGAAACAATTACCGACATATCAGAAATAATAACAAGCAAAGAAAAACGACGAAAACTTACAATTTCTTCCGTTTGTACTCTTAATACGATAGATTTTACAAATGTATGTAAAGAACCCACAAAAAGTAATTCTAAAATATATGACAACTACGGTCTAAGGTACAAGAGAGATGATAAGACTAATAGAGTCATCGGGTACTATGGAAGTCATTGCAAGACTACGCAAAGAATATTACCGGACATGCGAGTCGCTTATTTTATGATGACTGTAGAAGACGAAATACTACCTTTAAAAATAATGCTCAATCAAATATATGAAAAATGTGCATCATTAGGATTGTTATGGAAATCTAACTTACTTGAAAGTCCACAACCAAATAAAAATAAGGCTGTTATTAATAATCAAAGACTACCGAAAAGTAATCGTGTCTTATACTCCATTGTATTTAAAGAATGAACATTAAAATTATGTTAATATTCTTCATATCTGTTGATCGTTGTATCAATTAATATAATATTATATAAAGTTGGTATTATAATTTGTAACGTATTCTCGTAAATATTTGGAATTTACATGTTTTGTTTAGTGTAAAAAAATGTGAAAATATATTGTATTATTACAGCGACTATTATTTTGATTCCCCGTGTAAATTACATTTTACAGTCTTATTTATTTTTCAATTATCTCTATTTTTAATCTTGGCAGTGAAAGGGAACAAATTATGATGGATCAAAAAAATCAGAATTGGTCATTTGAGGTTGTGACAATTCCACAACAAGATGACTCCTTGGAACTACCCACTACTACAACAAAAACTATTCCTATTAAAGTCAAAATTAGAATGAAGAAAGCAAACAAAAAAGGCGCTTCTCGACATGGCGTTATCTCCATGCCGAAAATGACATCTACAAAGGAAAATACTGAAAAAATTCGTGTCGTTCATAGTGATCAAACAATAATGTCTTTTAATATGCTCATGGAAACAGGCACAAAATCAAAGTCATATCAAAAACACCAAAATAAGTTCTTCCATTTATTCAAATCAGGTATTACATTATTTTCTATTCTGGGTTCAATATTCTATTCTGGGTTGGATTTAAAATACATCGACATTGAAACACTGTCTGCCCAAGAAATTTAGATCTTGAGTTACGCTTAAAGGACATTATAGAAACACATATCCAATGTTTTGTTTCAATTTCGTCATCAGGATAACAGAGCCCCCTTGAACTGATTTTGAATTGATTGTGTAATTTGAAATGGGGAAGCATGTCACTATCTAAAATTTTGAATACCATTTTTCAGTCAAAAAATATAATTTTTTGTATTTTAGGCAAATGTTTAGGCACCCGAGATGAAGACGAAAATGATCCTCCTTATGTTCGTGCGACTCCTGTTCTGTCAAATGAGATTAAATCTCAGGGACTTTTATCAGAGAAAAATGAAAACCTAAAAATATCAGAAACTAAATCTACGAAATCTAAATCTACGAAGTCAATCATCGAGGCACCCGTATTCTTAGGAAAATGTAGACGAGGTAACTATGAAATGTTATTAATGCAAACTTAATTGTTTGTAATAAGTTTACTTTCCAATTCGTTTATTTTTATAGGTGGCTGCCTCGATCCACCATTTGCTGAGGATAAATATGAATACATACCATTACCTCCTCAGAAACAAGATAGGAAAGAAAAATATGAAAATACTGAACTTAATAATTCTGAGATTACCGTGAAAATATCTGGCAATGTGGCACAAATTAAATCTCAAGAAATAGATATCAACTCTACTTGTATGTTATATAATGTTCAGTCTAAAAGTTCATTACATGACAAGCAGTCTGATTCAATTATAACATACCCACCTCAAATATCTTCTGAAGACTTAGGACTTTCAGGCAAGACTATACGAAAAATTAGTGCAGCTAAAAGCAAAATCTCCAGTGATTTGATTGATACTTATTTCATGCCGCCCAAAATAAATTACCGTAAGATTTCAGATGAAAACAAGGATTTCAATAAAATTAATAAGTTAGATGAAATAGAACACATATGCAAATCGAAAGATAACGCAATAGCCGAATACAAAGAGTCTAGTTTAGCATCACGTGAATTCAATTTAGTTACTGATGTACCTAATGTATCAGGAGAAACAGAACCATTAATACGACCAGAACATAAGCTTACGCAAATCGATGAGACTCCTGATAGTATAATAGAAAATAGCCAAATAAAATGCCAACCGCTTTCTTTAACGAGTGGCGACGCGAATGAATTTAATGCATCTGAAGAGACCATTGTTTATTCAAAAGAGAAATCTCAGTTGCCACAATCCTTAAATAGTTTCTTAGATCATTTGCAACAACCTAAATTAGGCTCTTTAAAAGATATGATTAGTATGTCACAGATTGAAAACGAAAGTGCTGTTGACGACGAAATCTTCATACCAATTCCTGTGAATGACACTTTACATGAATACACTGGTGACAGTCCGAAATTAAAATCTATTACTCAATTCGAAAACGAAACTAATAAGGTTCTGAAACACTCTGTCACTGAAATTAAAATTGAATCGTCATATACAATTAAAGACTTACAAAGATATGTTTCTCTTAGTGAAGTAATTAGTATTAAAGATTTCATTTTAGAAAATACTGCTCATGAAAAAAATAAAAATAAATCTGTAGAATGTGCAAATACAAACATACAAAACACGGAAGAGACAACAACAATTGCTAATTATGACATATTACGAAAAGTATCAAATAATGTTTCATCGTATAGCAATTTACATGAACCATTAGCCTTTCATTCATACGGTTATGTACAGCCGACTAGCATAAGCAATATTATTACGAGTAAAGAAAACATTGTTGATCAGAACTTAAATACAAAACATAATGCAGTGCCAAAGTCTGAATTGCAGCCCACTGACAGTAATGTTTCTAAGTACGATGATAAATTAGAAGCATGTACCTTAAAAGACAACAGCGAAAATGAATTGATTAGAGAAACGAACGAAATTGAGACTATTATTCAAACAGCATTTATTCCAAGTTTACAAGAAAGTAAACAAAAAATATCTAAAATATCTTTACAAGACCAGAACAAATACACAGTTCAAGTAATTAGGGCACAATCAGTGGAATTAAATGTAAATGAAAACGTCAAAGATTTAAATGAAAGTGAAACTCTTAATAATACATCTATCATTTTTGAAGAAGTCAATGAGATTCCAACAAAAATCATGGTTAATGGTGATAACGTAATAAGTGATGAAAAATTAAAACCAAACCAGTTGGTTACAGATTTAGATTCTATCTTAAACATAAAAAACAAAATTTCGTCACCTTCTTTTGAACAATTAGGAATAAATAATCAAGAAAATAAGTTTCCATCCGAAATCGATAACGATAAATTAGTTTTTACAAATAGTAGTTACAAGACAGAAGTAAACAATATGAAAATCCTAGATAACATTAAAATAGAACAATCGGAAATAAATGAGAATGTATTAGCTGATAACATTATCATTACAGAAGATATTTCTACACGTACTTCTGAAATAAAAGTTAAACCCACTGATGATTCAAGTTTTAATAAAATAGTTATTCCTATAGAAAATAAAACACCACAAAGAAAAGAAATTGAATGTTCCACTGAAATAAAAAACGACAGCATAATTGAAAAAGACAGTATAGTAAAACAAGGAAACGCTGGAGAAAAAGAAAGATTTTCACACATCCCTAATGATTTAGGTTATAACTATACAGTCAATAAACAAATTTCAAAATCAGTTGAAAATATTGCTATAAATGTTCCGGAAACACAAAATAAACGCATTGACCATTTCAATTATGACAATAAAAGTAACTCAACCTTACAAACCTTAGAGCATGATACCTCCAGTAACTTTTGCGAGGATCACTGGTCTGGTGATGAAAAATTGAACAAAAATCAAACATTAAAATTACCATCCGGTGGTTTGCCTTCGAATCTTATCATAAATAAAAAAGAGGTGTCAAGAATTGATTCATTGAATTCATTTGTAATAAATCCAAAAAATGCTATGACATATATCGATACTTTACAATTACCGAACATAGAAAATGACTTTTCTGGAATAGAAGAATCTGATTCCTTTCAACAATGTGATGTTAACGTTCAAATAAACAAAATATCATATACTTCAGAAAAAGCAAAAGATTATACACAAAGAAAAGTAAATCATGAAACAAAGGATAAAATCCCAATGTCAATGGAAAATATTAAACATTCACAAGCTTTATTGCAAAACGATATATCGAAAACTATAATTGTAGATTTGGCATTTCAAATGTACTTAAATGATGACAAGGAAGCTGTGTTAAAAACGGTCGATATATCAAAAAAACCCAATAGGGTGCCAAAAGACAGTATATCTGTAATAAAGTCAGTGTTAAATTTAAGTGAAAACAACAAATTATCATTAGCGATTAATTCTGAATTAAAACTTGCTATAGAAATTAGTAATAACAATCGTGACATAGACAAGCAAGAAAGATCTTTAAAAATAAAAGGTACATGAACAATAATGTTTACGCATTTTAAATATCGTTTCATATATTTGTGCTACCTTCAATAATGAGTTGACATGTAATCATTTTATTTTGTTTTCAACATCGAATTCAGTTCAAAGCTAAACATTTTACTTTACAGAAACGTTTAATAATGATTCTACGCAATACACAGATAATAGTCATCACGTCAGTATTAGAAAAATGCAATCATTGCAAAAAACTTTAGCCGTTATCTATGAAAATGATCTGGTTCCAGTAGAAAAACTGATTAGAAATCTGATTGGAGAAATAAACACCATATCAAAGTACAGAAATCTAACCAAGAAAAGGTCTATTGCCGCAAAGAAGATTAATATATCAAAACACACATACAATCCTAAAAGGTGTGGATGCTTAAAAAAATAAATATGGTCTCTGTTAAACTAATAATACGTACAATTAACTTTTGCATTTTATGACTTTAATTAGGTATTAAAGAACTATAAAAATACTAAATATGTACTTGTACATCGTGTTTTTCTAATACCTAATATACATACAGTAGGTACTTACTACTATACGTACTAGTATTAAAACATTTACAAGTGACATAAATCTCAATATCGCTGGTTGGATCATAAGATTATGTTGCATATATTTTCATATCTTTATCTAGTGTACAGTAATGTTTTATGGTTATTATATTGGATAACAAGGACTCTGTGGGGGAAATATTTATCTATTCTGTCTATTCTACGTCAGGTTAAACATCGTTTACTTAACACGAGGAAAATTAGTTCTGACTTTCAATGATATATCTTAAAATATAAGCCCTTATGTAACATTATAATTATGTAACATATTGATATTTCATTTTTAATGTGAGTATAGATATCTTGTAACTATTGAGTAAAACGTTACATATAAGTGCATCTCAATTCCAGAATAGAAATAACGTCATATACCTGTACGTTAATACACGATAATAGAAAAAAAAATTAAAAGGAGTTTATATTATATTCGTGCCTTTTCAATTATGCAAAGCTATAACATTACCTAATTAGAAAAATAAAAACCATTTAAACTCTATTAAGACAGGGAACACGGTAAGTCGTGTTCCCTATAACACTTCATTTACGCTGGTGGTTATTTAAATTCATTAAATTACCTTGTAGCTAAGTAAGCGAATTGGTAATACTGGTGTGTACTGAACGGGTAAAAAATATTTAATCAATTTAATGAACATGCAATAAACCGTTCTCTGTAATCGCCAACTTCTTTATTAAAAAATACATCATACTGTCACTGACGTGTGAAGTCTGCCAACCCGCACTTGGCCAGCGTGGCAGACTGTGGCCTTGCCAATCCCATTCTGAGAGGAGACCCATGTTCCAGCAGTGGAACGATAAAAGGTTCGAAAGAAAAAACTGTCACTGAAATGTTATTTCGTGTTGCGCTGAAATAAAACTATATAGATATCGCAATCACATATAAAACAATTTAGATAACTCATTAAATTAATCATATTATTAAGTTTGCGTATTCATGTAGCTCAATTACGATACAATACAGATTATCGGCAGCGGGTAGGCACGATCTGGGTTACATGTTAGATATTAACGAACTAGCGCGCAAACTGGCCGCGTCTTAAACAAAAAAACAGTATTAGTTTATTACAAATTACTATATTAGTGTGAGATACAAATATATTTCTAGTGCAACACTATTGTACAATGTACACATTATCGCGTATCGTAAATGATAAATATTGAACTTTTAATGACAATCTGTTTTCTGTGTTAAAATTATTGAAATTAAAATGGGGCAAGATAGAGTTAATACAATATCGGGAAACGTAGCGTTGGATGAAAAAGAGGCAGTAGACTTGGATCATGCTCTTACAGTGGCAGGTTGGTTCATACCTAAGATTCTGGTAAGGCATCTTCAAATGCTATATATACATCGTGACCCTAAATTTACCATCTGTTCATATCAAAAAAATATCTTACAATGTTGTCGACTTATATAACATTTTTGATTTCGTATAATTGTTTTATTCAAAAGTTAGTAAACTTGTTTGATTGTTTTTTAAGCTAACCGATTTTTACTTAACCTAAGAAATATAATCACAACCCATGAGAATGCCTGGTGGACTTGTATGTTGAAATTTCAAGGAGTGTGGTTAATTAGTAGAATTTTGTTTAATGTACCTCCTGTATACTGTCTGTAAAAAAGGTCGTAACAAAGTCTATGCGGTCTGATAAACAAGTACTAACAAAAATGTTGCTGTATGTTATTATGTTATGTTATTTATTTATTTATGTTATTTATGTTATTTGCTCTAATCATACTCGATTGCAAACATTAACATCAGGGAGTGAGCAGCACAATCCGCAATTATAAGTAACAGATGATTAATGTCCATCGGGGAAACATTATATACTATGTATTAGCGTTTTTATTAATTTTTCTTTCGGGAATTGTTCATCTTTAAATTTCGTCTTCTTAAAATTAAATTCAATGTTAAGCTTTTCCATATTTTTATATAACAATCTCTGTATTTCTATCATAAACAGTTCTAACGGAAAATATTTTTTTATCAATTTATTGTGTGACTTAGAAACATGATATTGCACATGGAAAATGCGATTAACACGAAAACATTGTACAGTGATGATTTAAAGCGATCTCTCGTATTCCCAAGAATACTGTGTGTGCTTACTTGAGACTTGTGAATGATTTAAACTTATTTTTCACATTAACCTGCGCCATCACAGGAACTTTAAGTATTACTTTGAGCCTAATGGAAAGAAATCTGCATGGTTATTCAATTGAATACTAAAAACATTGGTGCCTCTCAATATTTCATCAACTCACGATACATCGAAAGTCTACACGTGTAAATTCGTGTCAAAATAACTTTCCAATGAATGATGAGAATTGGAGTTTACTACACTCCTCTGCCTACGACTTCAGGGACCACAAGCGTTACAGTCTCTATTTACCTATCTCTATTTACCCTGTTACAGTCTCTATATAAGAACACGTATAAATGGATGAGGGTGTACTATAGTACATCGGAACCATTCATCTCTATCAAAGGAGTCCGACACGGATGCACTTTCTCGCCAATTCTGTTTCATGTATTCGGGGAGTATATCATGGAGAGACAGTCGCGGACAGCAAAGGATAAATAACAGTCGTTTAGATACGCCGTTGAGACAACCCTTCTGGCATTACGCGAAAGTGAAATGGTTACTTTACTGCGTAAACTTCAGTTATATTAATTATTGGATTAAAATCATATATAGCATCGTCTAACCAGATTTTAATTAACCACTTTTAATATATTGTTATGTATGATGTTTTCCGTGTCGCAACGCGGTAACAATACATTCCCCGACCCCGTGCCGGGATACACGGTGTCCTAAGAGGCGACTGAGCCCTGCGCTGGCGGGTCGCGGTATGGCCAGCCTAGGCACAGCTATATGCCCTAGCCACCTATGGCCAGCAGCGTACGCGGTGCGAGAAGCTATGCTCTGCTATCCCCACCCCGCATGCCCAGCGTGGGGGTTATGGGCATAATCCCTCAGTGGAGTCCTGTGTACAGCAGTGAACTGCAATAGGCTGATGATGACAATGAGGTTATTTTTCTTGCAGGTCTTGGCATATACAACATAAAGTATTCAATGGTACTATCCCTTTTTCTCATCGGAGCTATTGTAGAACCTGTTGGCTACTCCTACATCCTGCCGGCATCCAAATGTGACTTGGAAATGTCTGACGCCATCAGAGGTTTCGTTGGATCTATCCCATACATAGGTAAACATAAATAAGATTTTGACTTAAATAGTTTTACATGTATTACAAACAAATCATATTTATATGATGGTCTGCTTCGTTGGTCGTGTTGGTTGGAAGCGCGATTGCCGATCGGGAGGTCTTGGGTGCAAATCCCGGGTCGTGCACTACTGGATGTTTCTAATTAAATATTTTGTAGTTGTGTCTCGGAGTCTGAACATGTGTCCGGTGTGGGGCAATAGGCTCACCAACAATGGCATAGTGAGACGTAAACGTAACTGGTGAAATGTGGGAGTGTACTACACTCCGCTGCCTACGTCTTCGGAGATTGCAGGCGTGACGTTACGTATTTATATGTTGTGTCGCGGAAGGAAAACTTTTATAGGAATCGCACCAGTCTTGTCTCCGCAATTTTTCCAAAACAGGTGAACTCTATCAATCAGCGCTTGTTCACCTAAATAGACTCGGTCTTACCGTTCTCACGTTGACAGGATGTACGTACCAACAGTCGAACTATAAAAAATTATGTAATGTCCATCGTGGTTTACTTGTCCTGGTGCGAATTTAATCTTATTATTATTTCTTTCGCCCGCTGGAAAATTTTGTGCATCAATAAGCGATAAATATTTTATAGTATCAAGCAGATTAACAGAATGAGTACAAATAAATTGGTAACCGGCGATCAATGACATTATGACGTGATAACATTCACCTGTTATCATTAACGCCAAAAGGTAAAATCATCACTACTTTATTCATATAATTTATATATCTTATGTATATATAAGTTTCCTAATGTTTTAAAATATTATTCAATAAAAATATGCATAGGTACTCATACCCATATATCGCGATACATGTTTTTTATAACCATTGCTATCACTCTTTTCATTATTTGGTGTTGTGGACTTTGATGTTATTAATAAAAAAGAAGCTCAGATAATATGGCGTGCCGCATGGTAAATAAAACGAAATTTAAAAAAAAACGTAACATCACATCTGTAATCTCCTAAGAGGTAGGCAGCGGAATGTAGAACACTCCTACGTTTCACCAGTTACGTTTACGTTCCACTATGGAATAGGTGGTGATCCTATTGCCATACACCGGGCACATATCTAGACTCGGAGCCACTACTAGAAAATCTAAATTAGAAAATTTAGTAATGCCCGACCCGGGACTCGAACCCGAGACCTCCCGTTTGGCAGTCGCACTTGTAACCAACACAACCAACGAGGCAGTCAATATCGAATAACGAATTAAGTTTAACAATAAGTTGTAAACTATATCAAGTACCTGAAACCTGAGTAACTGACCCATTGGCCCGTCCAATGTTTAGTAAATCTGCTCCTGAACCAGAGGTCGTGAATTCTTTGATTCATATTATAGACTTTACTGTCACAAGAATTTACTGTCTTTCAGTGTTCTTTTTTATTTTTATTGAAGCTATTTTTATATAAATATACTTATATAGTTTATCAATCGTCTGGTTACCAGCAGATAGATTCTGCCTATTTCAGAATTAAATGGCAGTAAGAGGAGATGTGCAATAAAAAAAATAAAATCCAATGACCTTTTGCGTAGACCCATAAGGAAAGATTACTTCCAGAGGTTAAGAGGTTAGGTATAGAGATAATATACAGATACAATAGACAAGCTATAATAAGCCCGTGAATTTGACAATGTCGCGTTGATAGAAAAAGATAGAACATGCATTTGGTATACATGGTATATGTGATCACGCGCGTATTTGCTGGTGGATAGAATAATTTACATAGAGAAACGAATACCTAATTTGTTATCTTTCTCTCTCTACCGACAAGAGGACTTGTTCTTGGTTCGCCTACTCTATGTAGGTATATAATACCCCTATAGGTTAAGTAATCTATTATTTACAAAAACGATTCTCTTTAGTAAAACTTATGTTATGATTTTCAGGTATCGTGCTAACGTCCTTTCCGTGGGGCTACTTAGTGGACACAAGAGGCAGGAAAATCACGGTCATTTACAGCTCTCTCGCGGCTGGCGTGTTTGGCGTTGCGTCAGCTTTTATGCCTAATTTGATCACATTTATAATTTTCAAATTTCTCACGTCACTATGGTGAGTAACCAGTTACAATTGAGCCAATTGTTTCATTTGTTAAAATTGTGTCCGGAAACTTGCTGAATGTGGAAGATTTGGAATACCTTTACATTTTAATGTGTGTGAATATATGAAGATCGCACATGAAAATGAGAAGATTCTTTTTTATTATTGAATGTACCCACCATTGATTTAAAGATAACAAGAACTAAACTAAACATAATTATGAAAAATTAAAAAACCATGTTATCATGGACGGTTTTGTAAATATTTTTCAATGTTCCATGAGATCTAATGATATCTCCCGAATCCCATCACATTTTATCACACTAAATAATCAAATGTATTCATCCACCTATTAAAAGTCTTTCGAGATCCGGTTAGTATTGTTGTTATACTAATATTTTCACACGCTATATTACTGTAAGTCATCAATCAAATTTTTAATTTTCTTGTTGCTACTTTCGAGTATGTTACTTTTTCCCCTTCCATTACGCAGCATAGCTTGCCCCGCGGCGGTTCCGTACACATACATCGGTGAAATTTCGCCTTCACAATACAGAGACGTGATGCTTACCGCAATAAATGCCATGCAAATTGCCGGGTCGACTTTAGTGCCTTGTAAGTTTTTTTTTTAATTCCAGTATTTAATTACTTAGTTGTTAACTCTCTAGTATTTTTAAAATAAGCGTAAAAACATTGCACAATTAGTTACTTTTAAAATAATTTAATCTTTTTACATTTTACTTGTCTTTATTCTGAAAAAGGATTCGTATATAACAGTGGAGCGATAAAATTAAAGCTGAAGATATTCCTTTTCATATAAACAATATTTAATAAAGTATGTATCAGTGAAGTAATACAATAATTTCACGTTAGTATTTTCTTAACTGACTCGTTGGTCGTGTTGGTTGTAAGCGCAACTGCCGATCGGAAGGTCCTGGGCTTCAATCCTGGGTCGGGCCTATGGATTTTTCTAACTTAGATTTTCTATTAATAGCTCGAATTCCAAAAATGTGCCTGGTGTATGTCAATAGGTTCACCACCTATTACATAGAGGGTCGTAAACGTAATAGTGTATTGCGTACCTCTGCCGACCTATTCGGGAAATACAGCCGTGATGTCTATTTTCTTATTAAACGGATAAAAAGTAACTTCACGCCTGGAATCCCCGAAGAGGTAGGCAGAGGAATGTACAAGACTCCCACGTTTCACCAGTTACTTTTAAGTCCCACGATGGAATAGGTGGTGAGCCTATTGCCATATACCGGGCACTTATCACTCTTATTAAAAGGATAAAATAGGAATATGTTTTTTTTTATTTGTACTTACCTATTACATTTACAGTGTTTGCGTGGGCCATCCTGCCAGCTACTTTCGAAGCAGATTTCGGCTCGTACTACTTCCGACCGTGGAGGCTGCTTGCAATAGTAAACTCCAGTGTATTCCTCATAGCAGCGGTTCTTCTACTCTCGGGACCGGAAAGCCCCAAGTACCTCATGTCTCAAGGTCGCCATGAAGAGTCTCTTGAAGTTCTGAAAACCATGTACGCTCAAAATAAAAGAAAATCACCCGGGGATTTTCCTGTAAGTAAACGCAAGTAATTAAACAAATGGTTGTATTGTACAAATTTTTATGTAAAAATTCATCATCATCAGCCTATTGCAGTCCACTGCTGAACATAGGCCTCCACTGAGGGATTATGCCCATAATCCCGACGCTGGGCATACGGGTGGGGGTTCGCAGAGCACCGCCACTCGCACCGCCTACGCTTAGGTACATGTACAAATTACTTAGTAGAAAACAAAATATTCCCATGTATTTATGTTGAATAATGTATCTAGTATGAAAAGGCCGAGACGTTCATGTGATGATATAAAACCATTTTGTTAACTTTACTTCACTCATTGTTTAGATGCACAGCTTAATATAAAATAGACCGTGAATATTTGTATAAGTTGTGATAGGAAATACATACATATAGGTATATACCTGAGTTCTATTTCAATTTAGTTAAGTACATATAAAAATGGAATAAGAAATTACTAACATTTCAAAATGTTTGTTCATATATCGATGATCTAGAATATAATATTTTGAAAGAGAAAAATATTTTTAGATAAAAAGACTGAAGCCCACCGAGACGTTGAGAAACAAGGAAATCTCTTTCGTGACTTCATTAAAAGTGCAAACATTGCCGTTACTGAAGGCCCCATACCTAAAATGGATGATACTGAATAGCGCACTAATGTTCGGCATATTCGCTACGTAAGTATTGAAATTAAATAAGTAGTAGGTAACTATAAAAATGGCTACACTTATGTTGATCTTAGGAGTTTTATTTGGCCACATACAACGGTTGTGTAGTGTTTCTATTGTAAAACACAATCAACTTTCAATCTATTATGAATGTATGATTCCCATACCTGTTATTGATATTATCGTTGGTCGAGTTGGTTACGAGCGCGACTGTCGATCGAGAGAGGTTCTGCATTAAAATCCCCGGGCGTGTACTATTGGAATTTTCTAACTATAATGTTGTACTAGTTAATATTTCTAGCAGTGCTCGGAGTATAGATTTGTGTCTGTGTGTGGTAATAAGCTCACGCACTATGCCATTGTTATACATACTACACTCCTCTGCCTGCCGCTTACAGAGAGAGATAACAGGCGTATTACTTTATGGTATATTTATTACATACATATATGTACTCGTACCTTTTTTTTTGTACTCGTGCCTATGTTTTTAAGTTTATTCATAATAATTTGTGCGAAACCGAAACAAAGGCTTTGTAATGTTTACTAAACTAAATTCTCGAACAAACTTGTTACTTTAGTATTTATAGAAGTTTTCACGTTGAATAATTTTTGCAGGTTGAATGGCCTATTTATGTGGTTTCCAGACACCCTAAACAGAGTATTCTCTGGAACTACCGAAGGTACCGCTTGCGAAATAATTACACAGGGCGCGAATGAGGTCGGTAGGTGTCAAAAAATGTTTAAAATGTTATGCATTTAAATTGCTTTCTTTATATTGTCAATGAAAAGCGGTACGTAAATATATCTACATAATATGTTTCTTTTTGTACTCTACAGACCCTTATTGACGGTGAATGCATCGACACCATCGACCCGCTAACGTACCTAATAAACTCCATATCTAACTCGTGCACCGCGGTCGTGGCAGTAGCCGCCAGCGTCGCGGTCAGGTTTATTGGCAAGAAACTGCTACTCATCATGGTGTATGGCTTTGTGGGCGTATTCTGCATTCTCGTCAATTTCATAGCACAGAAAATAGTGTCCGCTGTGTTATTGTCATCTATAGCACTAATGGGCCTGGCGATAGGGCCCGTTAATGCCTTCTCTGTACAAATATTTCCGACACATTTACGGTACGTAGGTATAACTTTATTCATTGAATGTTTGTCCTAATTCACTGACCCGCTAATACGAAACACACGCTACACATGACTTGGCTTTTTATGATTTAATCTGTGGAACACGATTGATTTCTTTTATACATTTGATGCAACGAACATGAAGTGGGTCTCCTGATGATTGTAAATCAGCGGAGCTCGAGTAAACCCACACAGGGGTCATCGTTGATTTGGATAGAAATTCATTGTTCCAGTTCAATGAAAGAAGTACAACTAACAAGTCAAGTCAAAAGGTACTCGAAACATACAGTATATTTTAAAAGGGGCGGCAATATAGTTTTTACTGACTAATGACTATACCTATTCATTTTAAAATGACAGTTCACATTAAATCAATCTCCGCATTGAAATAAACCGATGGAAATTTTAAAATGATGTGGTACATAGCATACCTAACCAATAAGATCGTAGATAAATGTACTTTTCTGTATTTGTCGATTTTTATGTTTAAAATCGAATTGCAATGCACAAATAATACATAATAGTATGTTTCAAGGTGAAGACCAATATATCGCGGGTCCGTAGAATGCCTATATGCAAATGTAAGACTAGATATATTGATTGCAATAAATCGTGGATCAGAAGATCCATAGTGAATAAAAAATATTCGAATTTTGAAATTTTACCGGTCAGTTTTAATACCGTACAAAGGAAAATATTTCATTAAAAACTACTACTTAATAGTGTCGTAAACTTTATAGATTTCGATTAAACGTTCACAATACTATTTTTATCTATAATATTCATTTCTTGATGTAACTTCTCATTTTCTGATGTTCATACTTCAATTATCCTGAATTACATTCCTTCTTATGCTCATAATTACATGAATGTTTTCACAGGGGCATGGCGGTCGGCTTGTCGATGATGGTGGGCCGCTTAGGATCGGTGGTGGGCGCGAACGTAGCAGGAGTCCTACTTTACTCTGCGTGCGAAGTTACTTTCTATTTGTTTGGAGGATCACTAATTCGTATGTATCGATAGCACCAATCAGTTTTCTATTGAATACACTACTACTACTTTAAATCGAGATAACCATTCGATAAACTTTATACACTTATTTAATATAATAGTATGCCATTAATTTTATTTCATTTATAATCATAATTTCTCTTTCAGTGTGTGCTCTGTTGTCCCTTCTCCTGCCAAGGGCTAAGTCAAAAGATTTAAAAAGCACTCGTCTTTAGCTAAAGATAAAACCCCAGCACTGCGGAATATGAAACAAAACAAAATTATAAACTAATTACACAAACTACAAATAGTGTACATTTATAAGTACATAATTGTTTTATTAACAACTGTTAATTTTACAATAAATATATTTATACTAGTCCATTAATTACTTTTTTATTCACCTTATAATATAAGACAGTTGTTCACATAAATTGTACATGTACCTTCAACAAAGGAACCTTTATTGTTACAAAAGAAATAATGCAATGACACTTAATTTGTAAAAAAATAAAAAATCTCTCAACTCAATATTGCATAAGCTATTATTCCTTATTGATAAAAGTATGTTATAAACATTCGAAGCCATTTTTCGCAAAATATTTACCCATTTCTTTTTTCCTTATTAATCAAGTTTATTAAAGTTTACTGTTAAGATTTACATATTGTAAACTTAACTATATTTTTTTTAGCTTACCTTTTATTGTAATTATACTTCAACACTCTAAAGGCTTCATAATTCATCCCACTTTGATTTACGATTTCAACGCTCGGAACTAACTGGAACTGAAAATCTATTATCTTGAGCATTAACATCATGAGTGCTTTGTGGAACGCACCTCTCGAGATGGATGTCGTGAGCTTCATATGAGCGTGAGTGAGCGTGAGTTTTCACCGCGACCACAACGATCGTAGTTGCCCTGTGGAACAGCCAAAAGCGTATTTTAGGCGTTATGAACACTTAGTAGAACTCCTATAATAACATTGACATTTGAAGTTGACATTGACACTGATAACCACACCTGTGACACTTGGTACAGTTGGATGTTGGAGTTAGCAGTGAAGTTTATGACATTTAGGAAGAGATCGTATTTACTCGAAATACGTTAATTCCTGTCAAAGATGCACAATTTGGACTCGGACAGTGAAGACGAGCTGCCTCCAGGATGGGAAGAGAAGTCAACTGATGATGGAAATGTTTATTTTGTAAAGTTAGCAATATTTCTAAGCTCAAATAATATATCTTTATAACCTTTTTGTATTACTTCTGGTCGAATAGCATATTCTTATTCATCATCATCAGCCTATTGCATTCCTCTGCTAGATATAGGCCTCCCCTAAGGGATTATGCTCATAATCCCCACGCTGGGCAAGCACATTGGGCATCGCAGAACACAGTTCGTCGCACCGTCTACGCTGCTGCCTATAGGCGACAGGACATGCAGCTGTGCCTTGGCACAGCGTGCCGCAACGCGATCTACCAGCGCCAGGTTTAGTCGCCTCTTACAACACCCTATATACCGGCATGGGGTTGGGAAATGTATTCTTTCTCCAACCTGACATGGAACATATATTTTTATTCAAAACTATAAGTATTCTTAACATAGATCACTGTTTGCTCATTGTAGTGCATAAGATCGGACTACAAATCACACATTATAACAATACTAAACTGAGAATTTTCTATAACTATGGCTGACATATGGCTTAATGGCATTCTTAATCCACCGTTCCTTGGTAACCCTCATTTAATCACCAATAACTGGAATTGTCTAGGAATTTTCTTTATTAAATTATTTCTGTGTCAAGGTGTGTAACTAACATATTAGTGTTAGTAATTAATAGTATTTAAAATTGACCCACTTGAAGCTTGTTCATTTATTGCCATCTCACTAATCTACGCTGGATCAATGCTTCACGCTTATCTCAGCAAAGGAACTGATACTAGGATACTTTTTCATGAAATGGGGCTTCTATGATTTTTTGTTGTTGTAGTTAGTGTTGAGTTTTTTAAATTACATTTTCAAATTTCTAGTACATGCAACAACAAAATACAGTGGACCCATCCTAGAACCGGACACAAAAAAGTGATTCCAAAAGAATTGCCTTTTGGCTGGACAAAGAACATAGACAATCAGGGAAAAACAGTGTATGTGCAAACAGAAACAGGCAATAAAACCTATGTGGACCCAAGGCTGGCTTTTGCAAAGGAAGAAAAGAAACATGTCCATGACTTCCGACAAAGATTTGATGGATCATCCACTGCCTTTCAGGTAACAATTGATATTATATGTAATAATGTATTATAATTAATAATATAATGACTGCCTATACTGATCATGTCGGGTGTAAGTGCAACTGTCAATAGAGATGTCCTAGGTTCATATCCCAAATTGGGCACTGTTAGATTTTTCAGACTTACTTTTTCTAGTAGTAGTAGTGGCTTGGAGTTTCGATATGTGCCTGGTGTAAGGCAATGGACTCACCACCAATTTCATCGTGGGATGTAGACGTAACTGGTGAAATTGTGTTATTATTATTAAACATAAACAACTAGTGAAATGAGTCAGTGTACCTGAAAAGTGTCTCTATGTTTTGACATTTACAAATTATTTTATCCACATATAGTATAACATCCATTAAATTATAGTTAATGTCGTATACACAAAATATATATTTAAAATTAAAAAATAAATACCTTATATTTTCTATTTACTACAAACTGAACATATTTATTGGTGAAATTGAAACTAAAATAACAGTGTAAATTTAATATTGTCTCTCTGTTAAGTTTAACAAATGATTCACTTCAGGTCTTGCATGGAGTAGACTTATCTGGCAAGTATGCACTAATAACAGGGTCAAATGCAGGCATTGGCTATGAAACTGCAAAGTCTTTGGCTAGGCATGGCTGCAACATCCTCTTTGCTAATAGAAACCTAGAGGCCACACAGAAAGCTATTGAGGATATTGTACGAGAGACAAATGCTTCAGAAGACAACTTGAAGTCAGTTCACTTGGACTTATCATCCTTTCAGAGTGTAAAAAAGTGTGCAGCAGCTGTAAAAACTATATTTTCGAAGTAAGTAGGTATTATAAAAGTTGTTAGGGTTATGAATGACTCCTACACAAATTTATCTAAGTATTTCAATGCACTATTTGTGTGTTGGTTACAAGCACAGCTGACGATTAAAAGGTCCGGGGTTCAAATCTCGGGTGGGGCACTGTTGGATTTCTCTAACCTTGATTTTCTAGTACTGGGTTGGAGTCTGGATATGTGCCCAATCTATGATGGCTATAGTCTTACCGCTTATTCTATAGTGGGGTGTAACCATGAAATGTGAAACATGGGAGTATACTTTACTTCTCTGACTACCTCTTTGAGGCATGACAGGCATGATACCTTTTTTTAATCCAAATTCCTAAATTATTTTAGCCACCTGGACATTTTAATATTGAATGCTGGAGTTTTTGGCTTACCATATGAATTAACAGAAGACAAACTAGACAGGACTTTGCAAGTTAACCATCTTAGTCATATGTATTTAGCATTATTGTTGGAACCCTTGCTTAAAAGAGGCTCTAGGGTCATATTTGTTTCCTCAGAGTCCCACAGGTAAGAACCATTCATCTATACATTTATTAAATGTTTCATACATTTTAAATGGTTCTACTTCTTTTTTTATTGTGACTTAAATGATAAAGTAATGCACTAATTGATTATGAGTTTCATATGAATCAGATGACAGCTCATATTTATTATAAATATTAATTTTGCCAAATTCATATAATAAATATGAGCTGACATATGAAACTCATAATCAATTAGTGCATTACTTTATCATTTAATGTGCCCATTACATATATTTATCTCAGTTAAAACATAATGGAATTTATTTTATCTCAAAGAGAGTGTAGAAGGTTTTTTTTAAGTAGTAAATTTCACATAATATGCTTTCATAATATTAATATTGTATTGTAGACTGCCTCGTTGGTGGTGTTGGTTGCGAGTGCGACTGCCGATCGGGAGGTCCCGTGTTCGATTCCCGGGTCGAACACTACAACAATTTTCTAATTTAGATTTTCTAGTAGTGGTTCGGAGTCTGGATATGTGCCCGAAGCATGGCAATGGCTCACCACCTATTCTATAGTAAACGTAAGCGGTGAAACGTGAGAGTGTCCTGCATTCCTCTGCCTACCTCTTCGGGGATTACAGGCGTGAAGATACGTTTTACAATTTTATTGTTTACAGTTTCATAATCATAAAATTAAATAATTCATTGTAATCTTATAATATGCTTATAATCGGAATTTATGATGTTTTGCATGCTGTCGTCACACATACGAGTAACTGTACTTGCACAAATTTATAACCTTGTATAATTTGTCCTAAACCAACATATGTAAAGTAGGTACGAGTATGTGTGCGATCTAAATAAGTAAATGAATATTTATTTGTTAAGATCTTTGTGGCGCAGTTTGTATCGAAAGTTGAACGACAATTCAATTTCCAGTTTCCGAATTACGTATTCAAAAAAAATATAAGGACCACGATGACTTTCAGAGGTCTTTCAATGGACGTTAATCAATTTCAGGCGTGAGAGGTCAAGCCTGTGCTCCGTTTTTTACACATTGATCAAGAGCCTTGTTTATGCTAATCAAGCATATTTATCTGTTTAATTTAGTAACAATAAAAGCTATATTGTTTTTATATAATATACCTCCATTCATCCACGCGACCATTTGATAGAAGTCACTGATGCGACGCAGGATTTAATAAAGAGTTCTTTGTGAGTTTCATTTAATTAATGAAAGGATAAATATATCCTCCACCACCTTCCGTTGTACGTTTTATGTCCGTTACGTTTATTATCTCGAATTGAAAATTACAATTACAACTTTAAAATTACAATTACACTCGAAACTTACAATTAAAATTAAAACATTACAATTACAACTGCGTTAAACTTATACATCAGAACAATATTCTGAGTCCCGTCATACGTCCCTTGATCATGTCCGTAATCTTTCATTGTTCAGCCTGTAAATACTAAATTGTAATATTTAAGACGATTATCGGCTTGGTGCACCGCCACGGTATCGCGGTGATATGATATTACATTGCACTGGTTGGTATGAAATCCATAATGCTTACAAACATGGACACCACCTGATAGTATACACGAGTGGCGCCCGCGGCTCGTTCGCACGAGATACCGCATTACTGCGGTGCTAGGCACGGTACGGGGATGCGGTGAGATGTTTGACTGGAGTGATCGAAGTCCACCCGCGCGGAACTCGCGTACACCGCTACAAAGTCCATTCCACGGCAACCGCCAGCCGCAGAGCGCGCGGTTTTGTGTCATAATCACCTTACTTCGACTATACGTACATAAGTGGTATTCAAAATAAAATTCCAAATGTTGGACCTTAATATGATTACGTTTTAAATTTTAAGAAGTTTCGTAACTAATAAAACTAAAATAATAGAGATGATAAATAAAAAACACAGTATGTACATATGTACACATATATATTAAGACGTAGATTTTTCTATTGTGCCCACTCAATTTTTAACGCTAATGAAGGTTGACAGGCATAATTCTACGTCAGGACTGATGCTTTCAGACATTAAGCCTTTTGACATTAACGCCTTTAGACATAAAGTTCGCTTTTTGAAGCTTATTTTGTAAATTATAATATCTATACTTAACATTATAAATGTAAGGATAACTTGTCTAATGCGCTTCCAGAGCCGAACAGATTAAGCTAATATCACGCCTCTAATCCCCGAAGAGTAGACAGAGGAGTGTAGTTCACTCTCACGTTTCACCGATTATATTTAAGTTCCACTATGGAATAGAGGGTTAGTCCTCGCACTACTAGAAGTTGTAAATAGAAATTCTTATTGGAATAATCCCATAGTCCCCACCCGGAGTTTTGAACCCAGAACTTAGAACCTTTCGAAGGCAGATGCTCTCGCAACCACTGGACCAGTTACGTTCACCAACGGTTATTATTATATTGCTTTTTTAGACAATGTGAGCATTGCTTTCTCGACATTTATCTGGTAATTAATAAGTAGATGGACCACCTGATGATAAGTGATCTCAGTCGCGTATCAACATACGCAACATCAGAGGTGATGTCATTTCATGGACGGCACTGACGAAAAGCTCTTTTACGCCTTTTTGGAGGAACAACGTATTATATTTCACTTTTAATTACTTTATTGTCCAAGCGATCTAAGGTCGCTTGGCGAGACACGGACGATACAATTATGTTCTCGAAAATTTTAGATGGAAATATGTATTTAAAAGCTGGTACATAATAAAAATAATGGAACAAAAACGATAACGTATCTAAAAAAAATTTTCCGGCCACAAAATGAAGGAGTAATAAGTCAACGTAGCATCACGCCTGTTATCCCCGAAGAGGTAGGCAGAGGAATGAAGAACAGTCCCACGTTTTACCAGTTACGTTTACGTCCCACGATGGAATAGGTGTTGAGCCTATTGCCATATACCGGGCAGCATGAAACGCTTGTCAGGAAGCTACACCACTATGGTATTAGAGGCATGACTCTGAATCTTCTCAAATCTTACCTAAGTAATAGGATTCAAAAAGTGTGTGTCAATGGGAAAATATAAGCGATAAACTATGTACATTGAGACTCGCCTTTTAACTACTATTCAAGGGACGTTAACTTTATCGACGATTTCATTGTCACATTAGAATGACCGAAACGATTTTGTTGATATATAGAGATAGACTAATTAAATATATGATACAATTAAAATCAGCCTCCAATAAGTTAATATAAGGGTTGAAACATTGTAGTTAATTATTGTTAAGGACGAAGAGACAGGTCATTAATAACGTCTTGATAACAATCATTGTGGTTACACTTCGTCGATTGAATTTTACCAAATTATTGACTACGTTTCACACACAGTTGTGTTTAAACTGAGAAAAATTCAGTTCTCTTTGTGACTAGTCAAAGGTTCCGCGTAATTCAGTTGACACACATACATCTCACATGTAGTATCTGGAATTTTACATGGTCCCCGGTCTTTGAAAGGGAAATACAAAAATATTAAACACACATTTCAGAGACTACATAACTCAGATGAGTTTTTGTTCATTTTCAATTGTAGGTATACATATACCTACAATTGAAAATGAACAAAAAAATACAAATGAATACAGTACAGAGCAATAAGGGTATATACGTGTATTAGTGAAAATATAGCTGACGATACGACAAGCTCCTTCGACGGTTATCGCTAGCTAATAACGTAAATGGCACAATTATCTCATCCCGCGGTACGCTGGCACTTGGGCCTTATGATAATAGCAATAAGATCTGAAATTGTTTGCATAATTAGTTAAGTCTAGATGCAATAATCTTAAGATAAGAACGTGTAGCAAGTGCTGTTTGTGTCAGAAATGAGAATGACTTCTGACCCAGGGATTTTGCTTACGCGAGGTTTACATGTCGCTGACGTTTTTTGTTTGCTAGATCGCATCTGGCGTTTAACGTAACATACCATGGCATTACCAGTTTCGTTCTGAGAGGTCACCTGTACCCTGCAGTGGAGCGATAAAAGGGTTGGTGATGATGATGACTTTACTCAATGACTGTCAATTTATACTGGAGCAGTGTGGTGGAGGAGGTATACTCCTAGCACCTAAAAGGTAAAAGTTTATATTAAACGTAATTCAACGTTGTCATATGTGTGTACATTAACATTTAGTACTTTCTGCATATAATAAGTCAATTACATCTGAATTTTAATTCATTAATTTTATTATTATTATCATCACGTTAGATCCCTCACGAGGTGGGAAGAGACTTTAATTTAATTGTTTTATTATAATAATTATGTTGCTTTGTTACTAAGTCACATCGCCATGTAAGCTTGGCCGTGGCGGAACTAAAATGCTTTAAGAAGTTGTCACACGCCACTTTGTAAGGGCGTTACGGCCATATGCTGTATCCGTGTCGGAATTATTTAAATACTAGTTGGGATGACGGGCTTCGTGGTTTCGATTTCGGTCCGAGACTAATATTTGTGTGATTGGCGGAAGTGTTAAAAAAAGAAGTCAGCAAACTAATAATAATATCTTGGGACATTTCCACAAATGATCATCTGATTCCAAAGTAAGCGTCAACAGAGCTTGATTTATGGTAACCAGACGGCTGATAAACTACATATATACGTATAAATATATAATTAAATAGATTTTTTACACCCTGATATAGAATAAATACTTGTGCTCCTCGCACAAATATTTATTCTGGGTGGCAATAATCAGGTTCACTAACCGCTGAAACATCAGACCAGTCATTGGGCCAGTGTTTGAGTATAAAGTTGACCTTTGTGTTATGTACCATTATCCTACCCCGTGAGTAACCTGACATAAAGATTAGATAATAATAACCTAAAGTTAGAAAACCCCAAAAATACTTTATCGCAGCCGGGGATCGAACATAGGACGCGATCACCAGTCGCGCTCGCAACACACGACCAATAATGTTTGAAATGGTATCTCATCACATTTATATACCTACCAATGCTTTTGTGGTCTCCTCAGTGGAACACCTCCGTACATCGCGCCAGTGTCGACAGTTGTGGCAAACGGCGCGGTTGTTATCTAAACAGTTTCTGGGTAAGTACGAGATGATCGACAAATGAGGGGACGATATACGCACGTGACAATGATTCCCAGGAATTGGTAGAGTCGTAAAACAACTTTGTAGAGTCTGGTTACACTTACATATTTTGATGGAAAAAGAAGATATTTAGCATGTAGAGCCGAATATAATAGCCGGATACAGCAATGATAGCTTTGCGGCTTAGAGCACAGCCTTCGATATTATAGCCTTTTAGAGTTTGTCTTAAGATGCCCTTAAGATGTGTCAAGTCAACGGACTACCATTTGAATAAACCCCTAACCAAATACTAATTAAAAAAATAATAATAAAAATAAAAATAATAAAAACCAATTTAAATAAACCCCTCCCCTTTCCGCACTCCCCTAACCCTCCCACACACACGGTTCTATCCGTTAGCGTCCAACTCACGCACGCTAATTTTACGCATAGAACCTTTGAAGATACCGCATGATGTTTTCAAATCACCATTCCCAGTCACACCGCTCGTAACGCTGAGTGTTACGTTACACTCACAAAGGCGGCGTTATTAAATAAATAAGTATTACTTAAAAACCGTAAAATGACTTCTTGTTATACGTGAACTCGATCGGTCCCCTGTCACACAGTGATTAAATGCAAACATTTGTTCAGTCGTATAATGGCCGCGGCCGACTGTCACACCGTTAGCGCCAACAATTACACATGATGGTACAAAATTTTTATTGTTGAACTTTTTTTGTGCCAATTTTTATTTGCGATTTCAAAAATATAATGGAAAGAGGGTGGAGTGGTAATTGTAATTCTGATTGTAATTGTGTGTGCGCGTGTGTGTTATAATTTTTACAACGACATTAATATTTATTTTATTGTAATGGGACAACGTTCGGAGATGAGCCGGATACCCGAAAGTCGGTCACTAGTAGGTCACCCAAATGTATTTAGGTACCACACTCTTCAAACCTATGTAATACAAACGAACATTGACGTTAATCGGTACAATAAGTGCTGACACGGGAAATATTTATCTTCGTTTAAATGTTTTTCTGTACATACATACTTCACGCTGGGCCTCTCACGTTGTAGACAGACATCACCAAGTGCCTAATAGCTCTACCCTTATAGACCTGACGGCTTCTTCTACATTCATCACTCTGTTCATATTATTATTTATATATTATGCACACCGCTTTAATTTTTTCATATAAGTATATTATTCACATGCAAAAAAATTACGTGACGTTGTGAGAGGGTGCCAAAATTGGTTTAGTTGGGATCATTGGTAACGCGTCAATAGGGTGTAAGTTAGGGGTAGCTTACGCCCAATCGCTCGCAAATTGTTGTTAGATGATGTGGCCCATTCGCCGAAATGGGGCTGCCATTCTTACTGAGGCTGTAGAAAAAATATTAACTTTGATATACAATATTGGTTAAATACTGACAAAAGTTACCTTGGCAAATGTTTGAATTTAAACCAAGTCTTTCCATGAAGAACACATTTGAAGTGATATGTTGTTTTTGTTTCAAGCTTCGCCATTCTTCAGTTTTTACGCGCGCTGGTTTGTCTAGTCGTGCAACACATAAAAAGTATGGCAGATAATATGTATGTTTTTTTACGACATGTTTTTATTTGTAACGTTGTAATTTACTTTCATCATCATCATTATCATCATCAGGCCCTGGAGGTCCACTGCTCAACTTAGGCCTCCCCTAATCGCCGCCACTTCTCCCGGTCCTGAGTCTTCCAAATCCAGCAGCACTGTGCTGTGTTCTTCAGGTCGTCAGACCACCTGGTGCGAGGGCGGGCTACGCTCCTTTTGCCTCCACGGTCACCAACCCGACTGCCAAGCGTGGTGACTATGGCAAAAGCCTCCAAATAATAACAATATTCATTCAAATTTTCCTTAAACTGTAAAAGAGTCGTAATTTTACAGTTCCTAACATCACCCTTTGCTACTTAAATTACATAAATAACATTATAGCGAATTTAAATGGATGCACATGTTGTTAAAATTACATTTTAGCTCTTATTTTCATAATTTGACGTTGCTCCTATTTAAAAGTATTGTATAAATTCAATTCAGTCTAGTCCTAAATTAAGTCATCGCTGCATTTACAGTGATCACATACAATTTGATAAGTACATTACAAGTACAATTTGATTTGGTCTAATAAATTTGATCCAGTGTAAATATGTATGACAATTTAATTTATCATTTCACTAACTTAATATCGGATACATCAATTTTAAAATGTAAAAATTGATAACGTAATAAATGAGCAGGGACCCGCGCTGCGTGCCATCGAAAAGCCATCACATGGAGACAGCAGATGTCTATATTTTTTGTCAGCTTCACTGCAAACTACTGAATCACCCCATTTGTCCCCATTCTGTCACACTGACAATTAACTTGAAGTGTCGACTTCAATTATACGCCTATTGTTGCACACACTCGAATTTGCTTCGGTCAAGCCAAAGCCAGAAATAGTCATTGTGTCGGGCAGGGCGATTCGATTCCACACCCTGTCATGTCTCTATAGACGCAAGGCGCCGGCTTTTGTAGAGTTTCATCAACTGACTTTCGAAATTAAACCACGTGGATGACATCTGCCTATTCTTTTTTTTGACTTCGAATATTTTCTAATCGCTTTTTCGAAGTTTAAAGAAAAAATTAATGGCCCTTTAAATTAGTAATTTATATACCTTTTTTGATTTATTTTATTCCAGTTCCAAATGATTACGATATTTACATAAAATATAGTTTATAAAGAAACCTAACGTAACATCACGCCTGTAATCCCCGAAAAGGTAAGCAGAGAAGTCCCACCTAGATTATAAAACCTATCTTCAAATTGCATGTACATAATTGGCTTAGCCTGGCATACAGTGAAAACTACACAGTCATTATGAATTTATGGATAAGCTAGCGTTTAAGCATTTCTCTAATTCGGTACAATTAAGTACATAGTATTATTATTCCAATTACTCTGAATAATAATCCGAGATACATACATATTTTGTCTTAATAGTAGTAAAAATCTTAATTTCAGAAATTTTGAGGCCATAATCTACTGTATTGACTAGGTGTGGGTAGATCACATAATTCGGAACCTATATTTACTTATTCACATAATATACACAATTTTATAAACATTACAGATTTTTAATACCCAGTTGACTGCCTCGTTGGTCGTGTTGGTTGCGAGTGCGACTGCCGAACGGGAGGTCCTGGGTTCGATTCCCGGGTCG
>DWFO01000069.1:0-28592 GCA_018246595.1 Mimoniades nurscia nurscia
GTAGTGTCCGACCCGGGAATCGAACCCAGGACCTCCCGTTCGGCAGTCGCACTCGCAACCAACACGACCAACGAGGCGGTCAAACTTAAGTAACTAACAGTACTTATAACTTAGGTAACAGTAACACCTATTCCCTGGATGCAAACATGATACAAATCTGTAATAATTGTTTTTTGTCAATTTAATGGTTTATCGCACACAATGCATGTACCAAGTGCTCTTAAACAAATTTGGTACGGATATAATTTATTATAAGGATCAACATTATGGGATACTATGTATTTATCACTAAATCTTGTCGCGCTTTAATGCGTATTGCAGGTAATAATTAGGGGTATAAAAATAATGCTTTTAATAATTAAAATAGTTATATAACTATTTCGTTAAGTCAGAATATAAATTTTAATGATGATGAAGATCTGCGAACTGCAAGCAGACGCTGGATGCCGTAAGCTGAGGACACGGTGCAATGGCGCTTACTAGGAGAGGCTAACGTCCAACCGTAGAGTAATATGTAATCTCCAAAAAGGTAGACAGAGGAGCGTGCCGTACTCTCACTATTCACCAGTTACGTTTACGTCCCACTATGAAATAGGTGGTGAATCTATTGCTAAACACTGGGCGCATATCAAAACTTCGGCCACTCATGGAAAATCGAAGTTAGGACTAGAACCCAAGATCATTCGATCAGCAGTTGCGCTTGAAACCAACACGACCAACGAGGAAGTCACATAAAATCACAACACAATCTTAATCAAAAGCAAACACCTGTGGCTTGTACGGTACCGCCACGAGCTAACCATCGCGCAATCTCAAGGAGATAATTGCCAATTCACGATCAAGTCTTTGTTCCTCTGCCATTTAAAACAACCCGTTATCAACACTAAAACCCTTAGGTATACGCTATAAAACCCCTTTAAATATTAAAGCGAGACGCGAGAGGCACTTAACAGCAACTGCACAGTCTATTTGCAGGATAAAGCTTCCACATAACACCTGATCCTCTACTATCAAATATGTATTATGTTACACGTAGTTGATAGAATATTTTTTTATTTTTGTATACCGTTTTGAATGTCAACGTAACTGATGAAACGTGCGAGTCTACTACACTCCTCTGCCTACCCTTTTCAGATGTAAAGGGCTACCCCTTAGAGATACCCTTTCCGGGATATATGGGTCTAGTGTTATGTGTTACGTATATCTTAACCGACTTTTATACACCTCAAAAATGCATTTGATACAGATAAGATAGGCGTAGAAATTGAGTAAAATCCGTGTTAAAACTTATTGTAAACTCTATAGTTATTTATATGGCGAATAGTCGTGAGAACACATTGTATGATGTGGTGTTTTGCCATATCCTACGCAAGATAAATAAGTTAAGTAGATAGTCCTTTGTCTGATTGGCTAGCGTAGCATGTCTGCCTAACGTTTCCTACAATATTTAAATATTCTTATAAAGCACGATATCGTCGCTTGTAACTGTTCTGACGCTGAGCGGAAACAAATGAACTTTTCCAATAGGTATTAATGAGTAATTACAACAAAATCTAATAGTGTACATAACGTTGGTGACTTATTAAATCAATAAATGATGTAATGACGGCTTTTCTAGTACCAATATTACTTTCGTCAGAACGTTGAAAATTGTGTAATATCTCGAACATATTATGAAAAAGTCCTTTAAGCTTTAAGGAAAGTAACAAGAAGTGTTTTGAAGTATTTTTATCAAAATCTTTAAGTTTGTATTGTTGGTGTACAATATTATGATTGTTGAATATCATAATAAATACGCTCATAACCCAGATATGTCGGGGTATCCTCGTAGCTAACAATCTGTCAGATATAATAAGGCCCCATGTTTCAGCTCCCCCATTACCTCCTACATCCCTCGGAACGGATGAATGACCTTCGGCTAATTGTCATGACCCTACTCCATATGACGAGTTAATTAGTCATTCCAATGTCTCATTGTTTCGTGAAGAAATCAAACATTGTCAAAACACACAGTACAATTCGAAAACTTGTCAATAAGCCTGATAACAAATAGCGGTATGCCAAGTAGCGGTTTGATATTAAGTGCTTATGCACTTAATATCTAATTTATAGGTATTAGAATCTCTATGTAACACGTACTATTGAATGGTTATTATGGTAGGAGAAAAAAATATTATTGTGGCATGTACGTGCTAGTGTGTATTACGAAGTTAGATTTGGTTGTGTCTCACTACGGACGACTACACGAGCGAAGCTAGCAAAGGATTTAACCTAGCTAATAATAACCGCACTCATACTATACTAATACTAAATAATAATAACTGCACTCATACTATACTAATACTAACTAATAATAACGGCATCCGTACTATCTTATAATAAATAATAATAACTGGAATCATATTGTTAAATGTTTCGTGAGTGTTACACATGATTGAGAATTTAACGGCTAGACTCACGTATGTATGTTTTTCGGGGTGGCCCGACTAGTTTCAGACCTGTACGAGGTCCTTCCTCATGAGCACCCGCCGGTTGCAGCGAGGTCGCGGCGGAGACTGGAATCATACTCGTACGATACTAATACTAACTAATAATAATCGCACTCATACTATATTAATACTAACTGTGAAGCATTGTATGTATAAAACATTACTAGCGTGAGTCGAATATTATTAAAAAAAAATTTGTTTTAGTCTGAAGACTGTGGTTGCCAGTCCATGTATATATTTACAGGTCATCATCTCAGGCCTCAGAAGTGACAACGTATTTGTGAACGACCCCGAATAGAATTATTACTAGTACCTACTATCAACACTAATAGAAACGTTTACTAATCAATGTAGACTTGGCTTGTTCCACCTTAATCCGTGTCTACGCTTTTCATTAGACTGAATCGAGGTGTTCCAATCTGCGTTCTTATATTCAAATCTAGGTACCTGGTGCCTCCTTTTTTTAAATTTAGTGCGCTCTAATATTCAATAACAGTTACTAGCATGTTGAAAAAAATAATCATGAGGAAATCTACGTAACTTAGCTTGTTTCTTTCTAGAGAATACGTCCAAACCGTTTCCCTTACTCGACATTAGTATAACATGAGCCTTACACATATGGAAATAGCAATTTCAGGCGTATATCCAAGCTTAGTAGCCTTATGAGGCTGCACGCACGGTAATACGATGTTTCTCAGGACTTTATATATTCGCACTAGCGATTAGGCGCGACTTCCTTTGTGTTTATTAAATACTAAATAAATTAATATAAGAAATTATGTACTCACTATGTACATAGTAAAAGCGTATTATTATATATAGTAAGAGTATATGATTGCCTCGATGGTCGTGTTGGTTGCAAGTGCGACTGCTAATCGGGAGGTCCTGGTTTCAAATCCTGCGTCGGGCACTATTGGATTTTTTAAAGTTCGATTTTCTAGTAGTGGCTCGGAGTTCGGCTAATAATATTTCCCGGTGTATGTCAATTGACTCACCACATATTCCATGAGGGGGACGTATATGTAACTGGTGATACGTGCGAATGCACTACATTCCACTGCCTACAATATTATGTTACGTAAATTAGTTTTAATCGCACCTAAACTTTAATGTTCTCTCCCTTTCGCTTTTTCTTAATGACGTACACCATAATTGATTGATGGAGAAAGCCAGTAGACATTCAGCGTGATGAAATATTTCTTTTAAAACACGCAATTGGAAGCCATTGCTAAGCATTTAGCAAAGTAGAACGCACTGTTCAGAGCCGCAAAGTAATATTGATGCAAATAGTATCGACAAAGTTACATCAAACGCGCAAACGGGTGACTTCGTTTGGAACTCTATAAACTGCGTTATTGGGAACACTTTGCAACATTCTCAATATAGTGTTAATATACGAGTAGAGTACGAGCTTATTATACATTGGTAGTAAAATTATTTTTATACGTCCGTCATTTGATTAAAACTTATTGAACCACTTCATTTAAACACATTTTACTTTTTTTTAAAGTTTATTTTTTTTGGAGACTGTATTTAATGTGGACACAAAATAAAACAAAAATTCTAACAAAAAAAAACAAGTTCAAAAAAAAAATTTTAAATTCACTAAAAAGTACTAAAATATTTTGTCAAAGTCAATCAAATTATTTCGAAAATATAATGTAGGTACAATTATTGTTATTTTTGGAGTCAGTGACATGGATGCCATTGCCAGAACTGAACTAAATTTAAATGGATCTACATGGGAAGCATTTAATTAAAAAAAGAATCATCAAAATTGGTTCACCCAGTCGAAAGTTATGAAGTAACAAACATAAAGAAAATACAGACTAATTTAGTACTTTCTCCTTTTTGAAGTCGTTAACAAAACCCAAGCGCGAGCGCCATCTGGCAGCGTAATAGTAATCGGTCGGTGTCATTGTCGCTGTAGTTCCCGCGCTTCGACACAGCCGTGATGCTACCAACCGGCAAGCCCTTCGCCACTTTCGTTCAAGCCGTCGCTGAGTGAAGAAGTAGTTACGGAATATTTTATAGTTTAGTTTTTAAAACTATTCATAAACAATAGAAGAGCTTATACTTCAGTTACATCTGTCGTGAGAGCAGTTCATGTTAACAAGATAATGCCACTTCAAATTCCTTTTGTTCTTTCCCACGTTTACGCATTAGAATTTCAAGTAGCATTACCCTTTCCCTGTGATCTTCTAACTACATATGTATTAGAAATTAAGATTAATAGCTACTTCAAGAAATTATTCTAGCTGAACTACTGTTCCACTGAACATAAATTCAGCTTTATTTCAAAACAGAACGCGCTGTTATGGTTGCAGACCAACATTGATGTTAACAGTATTGACAAAGTTATATCAACGCACGAATGGGTGCGCGTTGGCATAGTTTAGAACTCGGCAAACTTTGTTACTGGCAACACTTTGCGTAACTACACAACATTTCGATTATGAAAGCGAGCGAATTATAAACTGATTGCCCAAATTGTCTAACATCCTGTTAAAATAAGTTGGTAAAATAGTATTCTCATAGCTCGGGGGGTCTTGAGTTTAACTCTTCAGGCGTAACTGTTTCTTTATAGAATTATATGCGCTATACAGATTAAACATAACAAATTGCAACGACGAACAAAAACACCGTGAGGATACTTAACCGACTTAGTTGTTCCACAATGTCTATAAGGCATGTGAAAACCGCACTTGACTAACGCTTCAAATCGTGGCATTGCCTCTTCTCATTATGAAACAACAGCTGTTAAGGATTTAATGGAGTGTAACACCGATATAAATTATTACCGTAAAAAAAACGAATAATTATTACAATAATTATGAGATAAGACCAGTGTTTACTAGTGGAATAACAATATTTATTTTTAATATTGATTATTTAATATAATATTGATAAAAATTATGTAAACAAAGTTATATCAAATTTCCACGGAGTCGGTAAGATGAAAATGGTCGTATACTATGGTATTTTATTACCACTACAAACTACGTTATTACGCTTTAGAGTTCGCCTCGGATACAACATTTAATTCTGCATGAACAAGCTTACAAACTGCAGTGCACCGATGTATCAATTCTTCTCAAAACTGAAGAATCTTATTACTGTCATCAAGTATTTATGTTTAAGGTCATTTTCTACGACGACGACGGCGAGGTGCAGCTTGCAAACTGCATGTCTTTATTAACATTACCAAAATTCCCAATGTATTTAGACTTTCTAATTTTTAGGTCACAGTTCTGGCAAATGAAAGTATATGCGCCGTATATGCACATAGATATACATTTCATTAACAGCAGTAATGCAATTAAGGAGAAATATAATACAATATTGCAAGCAGCGCCGATTAATTGTAGAAAATAACTATGCTGCAGGCCTAAGCCTTCTCGTTCTAGAACACTCGATGTCACAGTGAAAAGAAAAAGGATCGAAAATGATGATTATTTATTATCTACATAATTATATCTTCTTTCTGACTGCCTCGTTGGTCGTGTTGGTTGCAAGTTTGCGATTTCCGAACGGGAGGTCCTGCGTTCGATTCCCGGGTCGGGCACTACTAAATTTTCCAATTTAGATTTTCTAGTAGTGGCTTGGAGTCTGGATATGTGCCCGGTGTATGGCAATAGGCATAGGCAAATGGCACCTATTCCATACCGGAACGTAAACGTAACTGGCGAAACGTGGGAGCGTTCTACATTCCTCGCCTACCTCTTCGGGGATGACAGGCGTGATGTTACGTTTATATCTCCTTTCTAATATTACGATACTAATAATGTCACTCTCAGATCTTAATTGCTGCAACTACACTGAGGTCGCAGAGAGTTATTCGCTTTACAAGTGTTTTCAATTTCTATAATCATTAATTGAATCCTGACAATTTTATTGGTGGAACCTTACCTTAACCTTTAAGTTATGTAACACGTGTATGCCCAAAAACTGTCGAAACAATTTTGTTTCCGATGAAAATGTATCAGCGGAACCATACAAAATTTATTTCGGCATTCGCGCGCCAATACCTTTATTTATACACTTCGCTCATTCCCCGGGCCTGGAACAAACAGGAATGACAGAGCCTATTTTTATACCTGTCTATCACACCCGATATATACCTTTACGTAAGGGTGATGTTACATAATATAAAAATAATATTCTGAAATGTTTTACTTTAATATGTATGTACGTTCTTGAAGAGTATGATCCTGTTTTTAAAACGTATTTGTAATGAAACTTGGTTAATCACTAGAAATTAAGTAGTTGCAGTTCCTTAAAGGTGGGTCCTTATTTTCGCTTTCGCTTACTGTGGATTTAGCTGTGCTAAATATGCTATATCTATTTTTTAGGTATTAAAATGATGGAATTACTAATATGACAATTAAAAAATAGGGGTTGGTAATAGAAGAGTGAAAATTAAGAGTTGTATGTATTATGAAATGCTGTATCATAAAAAAATACAAACAAAAAATTTAGAATAAAAAATTTAAAAAAATTAACACCTTTAACAAAAACTGATGTTGACCGATTCTCAGACCTACCCGATATGCACACAAAATTTCATGAGAATCGGTCGAACCATTTCGGAGGAGTTCGGCAACGAACACTGAGACACAAGAATTTTATATATAAGATACACCTGTATAATACTTCAAGATAATTCCTGGCAACGGAATTGTAATTGAAAAAAACAGTTTTCAAGAAAAAAAAACCTGGAGTTCAACCAGTCTCAATGACATACGAGTAGGCAAGTATAGACGAAATGTTTTAATCTGAAAATATAAACCTCTTTGAAGAAGAGCCTTTACGTCATAGCCCTAAATGTATAAACGAAAACATCCCTCAAAGCTCAGGGACACAGCAAATGAAAATAGATTCGCGGCGAGAAAACACGCAGGGGACTGCTGATATTGAAAAACGACTCAATCAAAGAAAGGTACGATCGCAGAACTGTTATAATACAGAATTGGCTTCGGATGTAGGTAGGACAGCTGCCGTGAGAGAACCACATCGATGTACCTACTCAAACATGATAGAGTAGGTATTATTAATGGTCAATCACAAAAATCCACATCTTCGATACGATGTAGCTGTGAAAGACTTTAAAACGTAAGTGCGGAATGTACCATTTCTACGACACATTAACACTATGGATACAGTTTGGATATTATATTTGTCAAATACTTCTATAGATTCGGCTACAATACCAATAGGTACTATTGAAGTGTCTACAGAGCTTTCAATGTCAAATGTGCGAATTTACTTATCAAATAAATTTACACATTTTGAAAAAGATGTAATGACATTTTTCGAATGAAAAGAAAAATGGTTTTGCTTACGGTAAATCAAAAATAAAATTTAGGTTCCTTCAGTAAATGATGAGCTGGGTTCCTGTAACACAGTTTTAGAGACAAGACATAAAAAATAGACGAACGTGACACTTTTTCTAGATACATTGTACCTACTATGAACATATCAACTTCGGCCATAACAGCGACTAAGGAAGGTTGTCGTAAAAACAAAGTTGTAACTAGGTTTGCTTTTTATATACTGAATAACAAACTCGCTTCAGAACACTGTCGGGCAACGTTCCTAAATCAAATTCTATCTCTTTTGAAGTCTTTTACTCGCCTGTCAGAGGGCAACTAAGCTCGCTTTTTCCCAAAGTTTGGGAATAAACCGAACTATATTCACAATACAGGAATGGAACAGCAAGGAAGTAATGGTGAGCTGCGGGAATATGTGGATTGATGTTTAATTGTGTACATACAAGAGCTCCAAAATATTTTGACTCATAGGGATCCATTCCATCAGGCACAAGCCATTCTAACATACATATAATCATTTTACATGATAAAAAAAATACAGCTATACGAGAAAATTAAACACAAATATTGCACCGTTTTAAAAGCATATATCGAAATGAACAATACAAATAGTACGTTTTAAGCATCTTTCATAATAATTAACTTAGCAGAAACGGAAATTAACATTCGCATTTATGAATTTCCGTACGAAATGTGTACTGATTGACATTTAAAATTGAAAACTATCGAAGTGTTATTAAGTAAATAGAAATTTGTTTAAGTTTAATTAGATTACGTTTACAAGGAATATTAGGTAAGAACTTTTTTAAAATGCCGCTTATTTCACGAACTGAACCCGCGAGCTACCTACATACTTAAAGGTGAATGATTGCTCCGCACGCATTTACAATAATTAAATTAGGTAAAAAATTTAAACCTTATGTGTGTCTCAAGAGACGAACGCACTCAAAATGGTAGATGACAATGGTATTAAAAGGAAGGGTAGTTATCAAGCTGATCGACCAACCGATGACAAGTGCTTATTATAGGGTTAGAATCGCTTATACTTAACCGGCTTGGATGAAGTCCACTTTTTGCATTTTTCCCGAATCACCAAGCAACCCGTTTCACATGTGACGAAGTACCGTCACATTCTTACACACATTGTGAAAATGCTAATTTTGCGTTTCTATTTCTAGACGATCGCCTGTCACATCGTCTATTATGACTGGCTCCAACTGATGTCCTAATGAAGGTCGCTTTGTTAACGTTGACAAAGTCCTGTTTACATCGTTAATGTACATGGAAATACCACGCGATGATTCATTAAAGAATTAATAATTTTCTATGTATATACATACATACAGTTGTTCAGTTGATCGATAACTACATAGACTTTGTATCTGGAGATTACATAATCTATGAAACGTAAGCGGTCACGCCAATTAAGTAGATACCAATTTTTTATCTACTTTGAAAACGTATTCGATAATTGTGGCAGGAGTTAATAATAAAGCTACTTGAGTTGTGATAGTTAAAGAACTCTTTAATATTTCTTTATTGTGTACCACATTATGAGACTAGGACGCTAGTTGGCGCGGAGTCATAAAAGTTATTGCTAGCTGTTTATGGCTGTTCATAACTATCGTTACGAGCTTCATGTACGATCGATTTTTTTGCAACTACACAAATATTTTTATTTAAGACGTTAAATGGTCCCCTGATTGCTCCTTCGATATGATCTGTGCTCGGATGTTTTCAAAGAAAATTTATCCACTCATCTAGAGATTATTTAGATAATGAGATTAATGTCTTTTAATTTAGTTAGTGAGTCTATTAACATGCAGCGGGAACATATGCAAACTCCGAGCCACTACTAGAAAGTCTAAATTAGAAAAATCCAGTAGTACCCAAGCCGGGATTTGAATCCAGGACCTCCCGAACGGCAGTCGCGCTTGCAACCAAAATGACCAACGAGGCATTCAACAGTCAAGTATTATCAAATAATTTTCGTACATGTCGCCAGAGCTACTTATCACTTTTTGCATTTTACTTGTTTCCTCTTGACTTGTAGCTCAGTGACATATTATATCTTAACGTCATTAAGCTGCAAGTTAACATGAATCCAAGATTTCGTGGCTTAAATGTCCATTGGATAAAGAGATAGCGTAAGAAATATAATCACTTACAGTAGGCCTTACGCTATGGCGACGGATATTTAATGATGCGAGAAAGATTCAGTTAGGACCTAATGAAGTGAACTCAGTAGTCGTTTCCGCAATTTGGATTCCGTGTATTTCGGCTTAAACCTTAGGTTCAATTAGTTCAACTAATTATGTTCTGATGAAATGGCAAATAATTAAAAAGATTTTAATTTATGTAGGTATATCGTTTTTAAAAAACTGATACCAAAAGACGAAAGAAAATTATTGATTTAGCTCGTTTTATAATACGTTTAGTTAATAGTTCCAATGCCTCATCCAATCGCCGAATGTCAAGTTTAATTTCTTGTATTAAATGAATCAATATGAAATACTGACGTAATAATAATAAACGTACTGATCACATAGGTATACTGTAACGAAAGTTTGTAACATCCGCATAGTGTAACATCTAAATCTTGGATCGTTACTAAGTTTTCTTGTGATCGTATAACATTCTTAGTCCGGGCGCTAATGGTACGTCGTGAACTTCGTAAGCGTTTAATGGCGCGAGGGCAATCATTGTCTATATCAACCGTTATGGTAGGTATGACTTTTTTTGCCGACCCTTTTATCCTTCCACTGTCGAAACACGGGTCCCCTCTCAGAATGACGGGTCGAGTGCTATGGGATTTATCTAACTTAGATTTTCAAGTAGTTTCTAATGATGGCACGACTCTGGATTTGTGTCCGGTGCGTGGCAATATGCTTACCCTCTGTTATACAATGGAACGAAGACGTAACTAGTGAAACGTGGGAGTGTACTACACACATCTGCCTACCTCTTCGGGGATTACAGACGTGAATAGATCTTATTTTACGTTACGAATTTTTACGTTACGTACTTTGATAACGTTTTAATTAGACAATCTTCTTGTGCACCAAATTGTCAATTCTTAATTAGGCAGTCCGTAATGAAACAGAAATCGGCACAAGTTAAATAAAGCGTAATCAAAAGAAAAGATATAATGAGGAAAATTATAAGACCCGAAAATTTATTTTTAATGAGATATCGATTGCCGATAATTGTACTGTTATGTTCAGTTTGATATTCTGAATTCCATCCGGCCTAATGGTTTAGATTTCAGCTTACAAATATCCTTAGCTTTACTGTTTGAATCCTAATACAGCACTTCTAAGTTTAAGAGGTCATGCAATTTATTCGTTTTATTTATAAACATTATATACATCTATATATAAATGAGTCAATGCATCGTTTAAATGTTTGATGTTAAAATGAAACACAAAAAGTTTAGGTCGAAAGTTTTCTGCAGATAAGTCAAAAGTACTTCATCTTCAGATCGCAACGAAATTAGTAAATTAGTAAAACGAACTACGAGTTAACAGTAAGATTATTATTATAAAATCATATTCTAACACTAAAATTAAATATTACATACATATCCTATATATCTATTGCTACCAAAATACATGAGAAATTGATCTTAGATATAAGATATATACATATATGCATATATAGATATGCAATTGTACGTCAAACTGCCTCGTTGGTTATATTGGTTGCAAGTGCGAATGCCGATCGGGAGGTCCTAGGTTCAATTCACGGGTCAGGTTCTACAACAATTTTCTAATTTAGATTTTCTAGTAATTGCTCGGAGTCTATACATGTGCCCGATGTACGACAATAGGCTCCCCAAGTATTTCATAGTAGGACGTAAACGTAGCTGATGAAATGTGGGAGTGTACTAAATTCCTCTGCCTATCTCTTCGGGGACTACAAGCGTGATGTTACGTTATGTATATTTTAATTATACAAGCATTTCCTCATCACTATACACTTACGACGTGAATATTGCCTTTGATGTTCGTCGAATATAATCCCACCTCATTTTCACAACAAAAAAGCTTATCGCGAGCAACAAAGATCCAGTGTAAATAGATTTACAGTGTTATATTATGAAAGGGTATCGACCCTTTTGTACATGTATCAATGAGGGCGAATATACAAGCGTTTACATACATACATATATACATACATATATACAAACATATACACACAATACATATATGTACGTATATTTGAAGGCGGTATGTTCATTTCGTTTGACGTAACTAGAAAATACCTAGTGCCACATATGATATTACATCTCTTCTACATACCTAATGTCTCCTCTACATTCCTGATATCTCCTCTACATTCCCGATGTCTCTTCTATATTCCTCTCGTTATACACGCACGCCATTATCCTATATCAGACACGATGTATCGAATTAATAAAAAATGATAGCATACAGGATCATTTCTATGTAGCGATTTCAGGCCTGTCGCTGGTATCTTTGCAAATAAGACCGTACATTTGAAATCACATTCAGTGTGTTTTGTTTCGACCAGACGTTTAAGTCTTGTATAAGATTATCCACATTGGAGCTATGGAGTTATAGAGGTTCCTACGATGGTAGGTATTTTGTACATGCGTTGTCTGGTTGCCAAAATGGCGTTAGTACGTCAAAAGCTTAACCTCACCATCTCCAATACTCTAGAATATATCTACTCGTATTTACATTTACAAACCTCGCAACAAAAAAGAAATATGAACTCGCAGTTAAATTGTTACTAGAATAAATTGGTACCAAAACCATTTAATGACATTAATCAAAATAATAGCATACAAACATACCTACACTACAACCTAGTTATATTCATGCCGCATTATATTCGATTATGTCCTCACGTAACGAGCCCTAATTAAGGGATGGCTGCCCTTACAAGATAACGCGCTACACGTCGTAATATGTGAGCATATACATATATCATATTACCCTAATAATGTGTAGTTGTTTAATTTGTAGCTGCCAATATATTATGTCATTCTATTATGTTATGGGTTCCAGGTATGATATCAGAACGGGCAGGTGTCCAAGTGATATATAATATATTAAGAACGAATAGAATTAGAGTAACTACTTTTAAAACTTACTTTCTTTACTTACCAGTTTATCAAGAACCAATGGCCTTAGCAATAATGTACTTCGAAGCAAATTGTTTAAAATTTTATTACACGCTTCCCCTCTGTTATGTAAAAAAGGTTTTATTTTCAGAAAAAAAGAAGCAATAACTGTTTATGTTTAAACAATAGAAACGAAAATTATATAATATTATGTATTTGAACAGCTTATCGTGTTTAACCTAAAACCTTAATATATTTGGGTACGTGTTATTAAGTATGTATACATTAATTTCGATGCTCCACATTACATCTTTACGAAGTGGTAAATTATTCAGAAGTATGCTCCATCGCTCTTCTTTATGGGCCCACTGGCGCCTAGATGCAAAATTTACAGACACGTTACAAATACTAATAAAAACAATGGAAAAAAAATGTATTCCGGCTGTGTTATGGACTCGGCCGAGTGTTATACGTGGATATGTTTATGTAACGGGTTATATTTTTAAAATAAACAATCCTTTGTCGATGTTAAAGCGATTTCATCATCGACTTACGTACTCAAAACCCTTAATCCTCGGAATTGAATGCTGATAACTTAAATCAGTAAGCTGTCAACGCCTAAAATCCATTAAAGTTTAACCGTCTCAGTGGTAACACGAAACATAAAATATAGCACCATCGTATAACTCTTGAGAATATCCAACAAAGAACTTTTGAAAACGAAGATTTATAGACAAGTACAGCCAACCATTTATTCTTTCCACAAGTATTTGTACCTATTCCAGAAGCCATTGTGATTTTTTCAACCGGTGCTGAATCTCAATGTCAGATTCGTTTTGCGAAAAAGGAATAAAAACGAAGATTGAGGATGAGACAAAAATGATTCATCTTTGCAACTTCTCCCCTGTTTCATTTTAAGGCAATATTCCTTGTTTTATAGGGAAAAAAATATAACGTTTTCTTAATATCCGGGACATTATTAAGAGATCTTATCTCAATCTATATTCTCAATTGTAATAAATATCTTTGGAAATTGAATGGAACAAAACCATGCAAGTACCTACTAAAAATTGTCCTCAACAACATACAAGGAGAAATCGATGTACACTGCATCGAGATGTACACCATTATGTATCTTATTTGTGATTTAAACCAAACTAGCTGATACTCGCGATGTATAACATCGTGAGTATATCATATATACAGATAACTGTATCGTTATGATATGTGTTATATCTGTTATACCAATAATAAAAATGTAATAAATCGATGTCTTTACGTAGAAGATATTTTTGAAAAACTACGGCTACAGTTCTCTTTTGTCACAATATAACCCAAACTAACGATTTATAAAAAAAAATCTTTATTTGTCTGTTTTCTGGATGTCTGTTTATATGTCTGTAAGTCTGTGTGTCTGTTTGAATATATGACTGTTTGTCTAAGTGCGTGTTTATCTCTGTACCTATTTTTTTGTCTTTTAGTCTATGTGTTTGTTTGTCTGCGTGTCTGTTTGTCTGTGTATGTGTTTGTCTGTTTGCACAAGTTAATTTCAGACACACCTTAGTCAATATGAATGCGATTTTCACTGATACGCTGTGATATGCTTCACTTAACATATAGTGGTGACTTTTATTGAATTTTGTAATTTCATAAAACTTCAATAACTTTACAATAAATATACATATCGTATTTTTTAAAGATAAGGACCATGTGTCTAAGATGCAAAACTAAAGTTTAACGAAATGTATACAGTAGTATTCGCATGACGTACCCACAGCAGCAGACCTGTATTGTTACATTTATATAGATGAGAAGAATACTTTAGCTCGATTTATTACGGATAGACTATTAGTAAAAATATAAAACCAAGCGTACTATCGATAATGGACAACCATTTCCGAAGCTTTAACTAACCATTTTGTTCCCCGCGGGCCACTACACTAAGCTCGTTAACGATACAAGTCGTAAAACAAATCCTATCGAGATTTTGCGAAACAAAAGCTTCATAAAGAACAAATGGCTATTCAGCCAGTGTTAAATAAAAATAATCTCTTTTTTTACGAACTGGTAAAAGGAAATGAAGAGAAATGTACCACAAAAACGTTGACCAAATTCAAGTTGTGTTGTTTGAAATTTGTCAGCCCTTTGCGCGGTTCATTTTACTATATTTGGTTTTTAAATTATGAGCCACGAGTTGTAGGTATATTACGTGTAAATTTGCAAGTCCTCTGAATTTGAATTGCACTTAACTTCAATCCTATTATGAGCATTAAATTGGAATACGCCAATGCTAATATTTACAACATCTCAAACGTCAAATCAAACCTTAAACAAAGGGTCGTATTACTCTTCATAGATACTTCTGTTGTAATCTCCTTATTATCAGCAATACGGGAGTCGTCAAATTAACGATTCGCCGAAGTAAAATGATAGTACCTATATTATTTCAATTTACGCCTTATTCAAAGTTGTAACTTTAATTAATTCACGAAATAGAAATAGTCATATCTATAAAAACCACAGTCGTCAAAATGATGAAAAACAAACTCATTTATCGTACTTGAGGGTATAAAACAATTGATATATTTTTCATGAACGCCCACTTTTCCAAGCACTTATTGTCAAAGCGTGTTTTCCGAAAAAGACAATTTATTAATCTTCAAGCCAAAGGTTAATAACTCGTTTCTGAGCTAGCGTTATTCATTAGAATACTCATTATAGCGTTATTCATTAGAATACTCATTATAGCGTTATTCATTAGAATACATTAGAATACCCTTCTTATCAGATCGTACCATAGCCTAAGTACCACACAAAACATATTAAAGATGGAAGAAGAACCAGTTCTCTACATAATACTGCAAGTAGTTGGGATTACCGCTTCACTAACAAAAGCAGTGGAATCTAACTGTATACCAAGTTATATCGAATGTCTTTGGATCATAGCTCCTGTCGTTCATAACGCTCAACAATTGTCTTGAAAGAAAACTTGCTATGCTCGTAACTACTCTAGGTATGTGAAACTTGACAACTTAATTTATTATCAACTTCAAGTAAAACAATCGTAACATCAAATCTGTAATCACCGAAGAGATAGGTAAAGGATTGTAGTATAGGTACTCCCACGTCTACATTTACGTCCATTTACGTTTACATCTGAAAATGGAAGATGAACGGTAGGGTGAGCCTAATACGAGTACCATACACCGGGCACAAATCCAGACTGACCAACCGTGAACATTGATTTTATATTTTGTAACTCTGCCGATTAATATAAAGCTGCTGAGAGCCGTAAAATGGTGCTAAAATAAAGGTGCTATTTGTTTTCGAAGAGACGGAGTGTGCACGGGGCCGATGTGTCTCTCGATATAATATTCTCTCAGTGAGAACTCTTGGAGACATACAAAAGGATAACCTACTCTCGTCTATTCCTTCATTCTAGTGCGTTGTAACATTTTGTTATACAAGCAGAATGATATTGCTATGTTCCGTCCCTTTTATTGAATTCCAGCGCTATGTTAACCTTTGAGGGATTTTCATTGATATTTGCGGGTGAACGCGGCTCGCTTCGGCTCTGACTTTAATTTTTCGATATTGAATTTCAGATATTGCAATTGGGTTTTAGATATGTATGTATATGCCTCTAAAAATTACAAATATTATTTTTTTATAATATTACTACTATCACCAAAGAAACCTCTGCCCTGGTGGTCTTATGATCTCGGGGAGATAGTAGAATTTCCTTGAACTCAGAAAACACAGGAGTAGGTGGAATCGTGCAGATTAAGGCATATAAGACTTTAGAAATACTGTTATAATAAACGTCCGATATTGTAGTCTGAATTGTGTGTAAAGTAGAAATTATATAGGATCAAGGAAAGAGGTTGGCGTCCAATTAGCGCGGTGCTTATACCAACAATTATTACAGCCACGGACGGAGACGTGATCTCATTTCAAAATAGCAGCCACGAGAACTATTGCTCACGAACGTTTAATATTCCTTTATAAGGCCGTAGTTCCAAAGACGAGACACACGAGGTGTAAGTTAAGCTTCTTCAAACCCAGACAACGTTTTCCTAACCCGGCATTACACTCGAAAAGCTGTGAAAGTAATATTGAGCGTTCAAAGAATGCATGAATACTTTTGATCAAAATCTGTATCCGGGATTTGGTGCTTTGGTGCTTTCTATTTTACTATTATACTATATTATTATTTAAATTATCTTCTACTATTTATATTTATATACCTACTCTCTACTATTCTTTAAATTCTTTATAAGACCCTACAAATATTATTCGGAGTTCTAATCATCAAATCCCGAGTTCAGTATACGACTAGCTCGAACTTCACTATTTCTTACCAATGCAATGTTGTAGGCTTATTAAAAATATACGGAGCAAAATTTTTGTAGAAATGATAAACAAATGCGAGAATCCGAAAATTTCCTAACAAGTTGGCAAACTCAACTTAGCAAGTATAAAGTTTCTATTGAAGTTTTCGAGAATATAGCGCTTTCTTTTTTCGACATTTTATAGCGAACAACTTATAAAAGTTTTTTGAAAATAAGTACCTCGCGAATACATAAATAGGTTTCACAGAAGAATCATATTTTGTTGTCCAGAAAAGTTCTACCAAAACAGCGTTGACGGTAGATACGTCGTCGTTTAGATTACAACGTGAATTGAAAACCGTTCAATTATTTTAAAATCGAAATTGAAACATTTCGAAATAAAGAGCATCGTGATACTGAGACAGACTTACGCGCTTCAACAGTAGTGTGAAGGAGATCAAGAATCCGTGTGGTACTCGAGGCACATCACGACATTACCTCATAGGATTCCATTTTGTGATTTACTAGTCGAAACCTAACTATTCTACAACGTGTAGTGAAATTTAAAAATCATTATTGTTATTAGTGATCGTCAATCTGCACGTCCAGTATGGGATGGGAATTATAAGAAAAAACCTCCCAGGATCACCCCTATGGAGTAATGGACTGGGACAGATCGACGATGTTGATAATTATGGCTATTACCCAGATAGATGCCATTATCAATTCAAATGTCCATCCAAAATCTATTAAATTTTTAATCACATTGCATTTAGTTTCTTTTATGTAGGTAATATATTTTTTCCGTCGTAAATACAAAACCACTTAGGTCATGTCATTCTCCCCACGCGATGTTTCAATCCCCAACCGCATCGGTTCGGCGAGCACTCCGCTAGATTGGCCGTGTTACGATATTGAAAATATTTTATGTTATAATTAAAATGTCATATACATCAAATTCGCGTAGGGGTGTGAGCCAAAAACCAAATATGTAGCTACACTGCGAAATTTGCACTTAAAGTTGCTTATCGCTTTGCACATATCCACACACCGCACAACACTGGGGCAGTTCATGGCGATTATATCTAATAATTATATATAAATGTATCGTTAGACAATGTTAACGATACATATTGTACACCGAAATATACATATACAATTATTATGTACTAGATGCGGTAACAATATGATCAGTACTACACAAATGCTTTTAGCACTAGCAGGTTTAACATCCTATTGCTAAAATGTAGCTAAATAAAGCCTAAATCGCTATATATTCCAACCTTAGATTGAAACGTGTTAAAAACATCTTGAAACTTCCTAAGCTCTTGGAATATTTTTACACCGTTATCGCAATATCGCTTAATGTGCATTCCGCAGTGCGAAAACGCTAATAATAGTAGCATTAACCTGCTCCCATTAACAGTAACAACCATCAATTAACTTATCAGCTGTATTATGCTACCGTATTTTTCATCAGCTGATTTGGAATTTCATTCGCCGTGCAAATATTCCTTTGGAACTTTCTGTTTTAGTACCAGTTTTGGAATATTGTTAACTATAACTGCAATGTATAAAATATGATCAATTGATGTCGTTATTTTTTTTGTGGTCTTATATCATCATGACAAATAATAAAGTACATATTTTCATCTGTTAAACGAAAAGATCTCTTTTTCACTCCGTTTGTAATATCAACATAAAAAAAACACTTAATATACCTATGTATTAATGAAACAATATAGAATATAACGTTTTCTTTCTATAATTTCCTGTGTTTTTTAATACATCAAAATGTTTGTTTAGTTTATAATAAATATAAATAAAACATTATTTTATTTTTTCACAAAAAATTAACTTTATAAAATGAAACAATTAATACATAATATAAATAATTTTTCAATTAAGTACTCAGTCTGAGAATTCTTAAGAATCATCGTTAGTCCGAAAATCCCAACGTTAATTGAAAGTGTAAGCCATTAAAACGCGATAATCCCTTTGCCTTGTCCTTAACTTAGGACGACAACAATCATTAACTATTTTAGAACTTTAGGGTCTCCCAAAGAGTTCGCATATATGTTGTAACGAGACATGAATTGAAATATTTTAGTATGCGATTATGGATATGCGAGTATTCGCATCTCAGACAATATCGTTGCCACCAAATGGATACAAATACGTGTAGGTGCCTACTAAGAAAAGTATTTTTAAGTAGTTTTATTAATTTTATAGTAGGTTCACTTAATGAATTATAGACTGACTCGTTGGTCGTGTTGGTTGCAAGTGCGACTGCCAAACGGGAGGTCCTGGGTTCGATTCCCGGGTCGGGCACTACAACATTTTCTAATTAAGATTTTCTAGTAGTGACTCGGAGTCTGGACATGTGCCCGGTATGTGGCAATAGGCTCAACACCTATTCCACCGTGGGAATTAAAAGTAACAGATGAAACGTGGGAATGTTCTACATTCCTCTGCCTACCTCTTCGGGGATTACAGGCGTGATGTTCCTTTTTTTGTTACTTAATGAGGGCCCTACTTTATAACGCACATCAATTACACAAATTGAAGAAATAGTTAAGAAACGTAACATCGCGCCTCCGAAAAAATTGGCAGAAGAGTATAGTACACTCCCAGGTTTCACCAGCTACGTTTACGTCCTATTATGGAATAGGCGGTAAGCTCATTGTCATACACTAGGCACGTATCCGGACTCCACCCACTACTAAAAGAATCTAAATAACAAAAATGTTACAATGCTCTATCTGGGATTTGAAACCAGAACCTCCCGATCGGCAATCGCGCTTGCAAGCGACACGACCAACGAGACAATAAAATACAATAGTTAATTCTAAATAATTTCAAAAGTAAATAGTAGGTAAACAGTATCATAATGTCGTGTAATCGTAACAAAAAATTGCAAAAAATAAACCAAAACAGCAACGAAGCTTTCATTAATATGTATGTATAAAAGTTCGAAATACTTACGAAGAATTATTTGCAAAGTCTAGACTGACGTACTACAGAATGCTCTTTGCTCTTAAGTAAAGTTTGGCAGTATACGACATCAACCATAGACTACATTAAAACTTTTAGGTCTCCCAAACAGCGCACGCTTCAACATTGAATGATGATGAATATGTTTATACGGAGAGTTACAGATGTTTTCAGTAACAATTCTGTTCGAAATACAATGTGGACAGCTGACGGTCACAATTCAATTTTATTTCTATTGTAGGAACGTGAATGCATCATTCGCCGAATATACTTAGTTTTTTCTTTTTTAGTTCTTTTTTCGACCACGTATGGCGCCACTATCTTAAATTAATGAACGATTGCATAATTATGTTACTAGTAAAAATATGTCCTCTTGAACGTATTTCGCATCAGATTTTTGTAAAACATTGGTATGACAAAATTTAAAAATTTTAATTTTAATTCAGCACGTTAATAAAAAAATTGTATTAGTAACTTATAATTATTTTTCTTTTCTTTGAATCACTCCATGAAAACTTTTTTGCATAAAAACTAGAAATTTATACACGTACTGCATAGAGCGAGTAACCATAACCTTATATTTCACTGCCCAAGCCATAAACTGCAAAACTTTGGGATCTCTCAAGTCGTTACGGATATTAAAGAACAAAGGAATGTAATGAATAATAACAACGGTTACGGATTCTTAAATTTTTTTAGTCAAGACCGACCAACAAAATACATCATATGCAAACCACAAGGTTATTTAAAAACCAATTAATTTCTGACATAAAAAAAATTATACACATCTTGAAATATTATGCAGCTCGTTTCCTTTTGTCACCAAAACAATTATATCTGTACTTAACATTTTTATCACAAAAACTTGACAGACAGGCGCAACTGAGTATACAATACATTCAGAATATATCCGTACTACTCATATATTTATTTATTTGAACTTTTGTAGCACCTTAAGCTAAGGATTACAAGGGCGTATTTAATGCTAATACTGGGCATTCTCTCCGAGTAAACCCTCGATAATGAGTAGAGCGTGTGATTGGTGCATACCTACTGCACTGCAAAAATGTCACCTTTTTCTCACAATACAGGAACACTCACAACGTCACTTACGAACAAGACCAGCTTAAAAATATAAATGATATCAAATAGAAAAAAAATTGAAACACTCAAACTAAAGTAGCGGTATTCGTTTGGAGAAATCATTTGAAAATAGCAACAAATCATGACGTAGCACTCAAAATCCCGCCAACTCCACTGTAGGTAGATACGATAAAACTTCACTCATTCGGTATAATAAAATTACCTTTGTGTTCGTTGCCATCCAAGTCGAAATTGGACAGCTGCGGGACAAACGGTGAACTATATTAAAACTTTCAAGTTCGCTCAAAGGAGACCTTCATGAAGTTAACATGGAACGTGCTGATGAATATTTAGTGGTCTGTAACGAAAACAGTGAGTATATTGGATTTATACGATTCTTCATGAACATAACATTATTATTGCTCTCTGAAATTTATCAGTTTGTTTAAGAGATTAGATTTATTTATTTAAGGATAGCCAAACGAAACGCACATTTTACAAATTTTACAAAATTACACAGTACATCATATTTTAAATGTCGTTTCAATTACAGGCAACCACGGTTAGCGTGAATGTATCGAAGGATACAATGTACAGGACGCTACATAATTGTTAATACATTTCTTATATACATAATTATGTTAATTACAGATTCTTGAGTCGGTCCAAAGGCTATTCGCTACTACGAGAAATATGATCAGCATGACAAGTTACAGCTTACAGCAAACTACGAGATTTCAGCTCGTACAGATAATTCAGAGACTAGGTCGTCTATCAATGACGGGAATACTAAATTAATTTTACATGTATTTTACTATTTTACTCATTGATTGAAACTGTCGTTAGAGTCTGTTAAACATTAGTAATAAAGACTAAAATTCTTATTGAATTATAACATGGCAGACTAAATGGCTACGACGGCAGATCCGTTAAAAATAAAAAAGTTAATTATTGGAATGCACAGTGTATACAAGAAGCTAGATGGACAACAGAGGTTCGCGCGGATCATATTATACTTAAAAAAATTCATTTTGTAGCCATTACGAAGTGTAACCGTAGGTTAATAACAGGTACTCAAATTTATTTTGTTTACTCTCACAACAAGATAACTAAAGAGAAGTATTGTCATGGAGATGGCATTAAAACTATCTACATACAAAAACTCCTCAAAATATTATATTATTGTATATTATGCAATATACAAGAAGTTTAAGTTTAAAGTTTTCGGTTAGAAAGTCTAAACAGCGCTTAAAAAATCGTGGTATAATTTTGAACAAAAATACTTTAACGATTATTGAACAATAAAATGTCGTGGAAAACAGGGCCAACAATAAATACATTACTCGGAATATCTACACTTTATAATGAAATAGCCGCTGGCCTGTTTTCAGACACATTTTATAGAACAGTCAAGGTTTTCCAAGTGTTACATTAATTATACATTTTGATTCACGTCTCGGCACAAATCAAGCAGATGGAGACAAATAAAAACACACGGAAACCGATGTTCTGTAATTCGGTTCGTAGCAAACAATAGTGTTTACTATACAAACAATAGTGCAACGTAGCAAACAATAGTGTTTAATAGTGTGTAACAAACCTTATTAACAAAGAACAGCGAAACGATTGTATTGCGCAACACCTACACCATTCAGTGTTTCATCATTAACACGGGCGTATAATAATAAAAACGAACAACCCCTTCCATAATTAAAGCTTCACACACCAACCCCTTGTGGCACGACCTGGGTTGTAACTTTTTACGAGCGCGTTCTGTTATTGCGCACTCTGACAGAAATGTGTGAAAATAAAGCTTGATGAGAAACACCGAGCCATGTGCGTGTATATAATTATCTAGACACATTTGTTTCAGTAATATGTTTCATTCTTTCATCTCCCACGCAAATGGCAATATCAAACCGTACCTTTACTGTTCATTGGCAACACTGATTATCTAATCCTCAATTTAAAGACCTTCAAAATAGATTGGCTTTGTAATTTATTTATTAATAATAATATTCATTGCCTCAAAGAATCTATTTACAACAGTGTACTATAACCCTGGGGTGCATGAAACAGCCTCCCTGATAGGCGACTATATCTGATTAAGAACCTGGCGCACCGCGCGCAGCGCTGTTTTTCAGTCTTTTCTTCTCGATTAGACATTATTACGTACTGATGACCTATATTTTACTGAAAAGAACTCATAACAAAATGGTTGTTACAGGATTGGCCACAATTGTTACAGGATCACTGCAATAGTCATTTCTGTGAGATTTCAATTCCGGTTCCAGTGTTAGGGCTGTGATAAGTAGACGCACTTAAGCACATCACATACGCGTGTTACATTCATCAAGTTATATTATATTCGGACACATGTGCACAGTATGAAACTAAAGAATTCAGTAACTAGTGATCAGAGTTTAGCATGCCCAATTCCCATACTGACAATACATATTATTCAAACGCTACTAAATATTGTAAATTTCCTATCATCATCGGCCTAGACCAATCTACTGCTCAGTATGTTAATGCCTCCCCCAGAAATGTTCTATAGTCAAGGTTTACAAACATTACCCTGTAGTACGGAGTCTGGATTTGTGCGCGATGTGTCAACAGGGGCTGCGCGCTATTCTATGGTCGGAAGGTGGACATGACGGTTAAATCGTCGGAGTATACTAAGCTCCTATGTCCACTGCTTTAGTGCGTGAGGCTATGTTATGTTTCATTTAGAGTTCAGGTCATATCTCCCAAATAAATACACTATCGCCATAATTTGAGCTCAGTACTCGTAAGTTCGCAAGACGTTTCTCACAAACCGTTTTGCCACTCAAGTCACGTAACTGCAAGTGGTCTAACTTAGCGTGTCCAAGTTTTATACTAGGAATTTGCGAGAAGATTAGATTCGTAATTTTTCGTAAATACTGTTACATTACATAACATAATCAAACTGTCGCGGTCCAATGCTGGCGTCCCCAATAAGCGTGGATATTGTTCTGTAATTAAATATATATCCAAATTTTAGAATACAGAATAAAGATCATACCTTGCCAATAACGTCAAGCTAACTCTTATACAATTTTAGAAAACCACCACTAAGGTATATTGAAGTCAACACATATCATTAGAGGCCTAGTCAGTGAGTGACATAGGCCCACCCTGAGGGTACCCATAATTCCTACGCTGGGCAAGCGGAGATTTCAAATGATGATTCAGAGCGGAGATTCACCAAGTTGGAAATTTCAGAGCAAGACATTGCACAGCTTCCCGCATCGCCTACGCTGCTGCCGTTTTAGCCAATTTCGGTTTGGGAAAAGTTCATTCTCCACTTACAGAAGTCATTGCTGTTGTTAAGGGAATAGGGTTCTCCAAATTTTAAGGATTTAAGGATTTAATAGTTATTGCAACATTATGTAATATGGTCATTTTTGACTGAATTTTGCTCGCCTCATTTAGGTTTTCCGAGGATTACGCTGGCCGTACATGTTATATGCTTTCAATGAGGCATTAACAGTTAGAACGAACTCTCTCCCATACAATACTCTTAAATTGCTCCCTTAGCTCCGCAGGCGACAGTGTTATGTTCTAAAAGCTATTTGGCAGGTCTCCAGCTCAGTCAGGCATACAGTAGAATCGATTTTGGACATTACTTACATAAAATTAAAGCCTCTGTAACATAACGCTGTGAAAATTGGTAAAGCACGATATAATAACTTGCAAAAGTAACAAAACAGGAAATAAGAAAATCCTTGTTATTTTCGGCCTGTTTTTGTAAATGTCCCTACAAAGCTGTTTTAATGAAACTTCTGCATATTATGATTTCTGGTAAGATTCAATTGTACAAAAAGATACGTTGCGCTTATAAATATAAGTTGTGTGCTAGAAAATATAAACATAATTTACGAAAAATTAAATTTCATGTATCGCAATCTTACTTGGGCAAGAAAAATAGATATTTCGCGGACCATGAACTATGGTTTTGGGGCATGATAAGAGTGTTATATAAAGAATACTAATTTGTAAGACTAAAATCGTTTATAAAGAGTCTCAACGAACCCAAAATGATAAGAAATATCAAGTTAAAAATCAAGTGCATTTATGTTGACGTAGTATTTGACAACTGACTTCTATGGTCTTTTGTCCGTCCGTCCGTCTGTTCTGCCGTGGTGTTCTAGCCGCTGATGGGCAACAGTATAAGCGGTGTGAGAATCTATGCTCCACGATGCCTAAACCTCCCATCGTGTTGATTATACATCGACAGTCGACCAAGTTAGCCTCATGATGACGACATGATACTCTGCCGCTTCTTTAAACTTCAAGCTTATACTACACTACTATACTAGCAATGCTATATTTCCTTAGTCGCTACACTTTAATATAGCTAAATAGTAGGAACAACATCACATCGCAACACTAATGTACGTTTTCCCAATTATATTTTACATAGAATGAGAAAATAACATTCTTTATTCCATTACTTTCGTTTGGCGTATGTCCAGCTAGCTATGTAGGTAACTTAACTTGTAAATTTAGAAAGGAATTGGTCTCTTTGCTCTTCAAAGCGACAAAATTGGATTTTCTGTATCCCATTTACTCTGAAAATTTGTTAGCCGAAGCAAATCTTTTGAGCATCGTTTTTGAGATCTCTTTAAAATAATCTGCAGATACGTGTTAAGGCAGCTTTATAATTTTTTACTGTAGTTAACTATTTTTATTTATATACTAAATGTTGGTGTTGAAGCATCCACACCACCACATGGTGATCAGACACTGCCTCTTATCGAAATAAAATACTACTAAAGCGTTAGAAAATTTTAAAAGTTTTTTTAAAGAACTTTCCATAACCCACTGAGATATAGAGTAAGGTCACATTTCCTCACAGGTAATTTTCATATTTTCATATCCGTCTGATATTAACTTCTTAGTTCAATCTTTCACTAAAATGAAATTGCTGCCAATGTCTATGTCAGATATTTATATCTAGCAAGGTATCTGTAAACCTTGGTTCTCAACCCATTAGCTTATTGAACTTCTCTTCAATAGCGTTTCGACTAGTGTAAAATTATCACTAGTGCATACTCATTAAAAGGGTGCCTGCTGATCATTGCCATGTTTACACATTGTCTTCGACTCGCAAGCACATCCGGGCTACAGGCTCTATTGTGCAATCAAATATTCAGTACCCTTGTATCTTGATGCCAATCAACAACCTATGAACAAACACCGCACTAGATTTTTCAATACACCCAACACTTTAAGAACCTTACCTCTTTTCACACCCCTACACACATACCGTCTTGGTAGTACCCAACTCATCTGCCATTGTCTTATAAACTACCTTAGTGGATCAATTTACTGATGCAGTTATCGAGTATGGTTTCGGCTTGACGAAGTTTGACCATATTTCACAATATCGTTGCGCGCTTAAATGGCCGCGCGTTTAAGAAACGCGTAATCCTATATACGAGTATCTTCTATCTCAAAAACATCTTTTAGCACGCCTGCGAGTTGTATGACAAAGTTGGAAAATGAATGAAAAATGAATTATTATAAGGTAATTAACGAATAAATGATGAAATTGTGATAGGTCAGACAATTTTAGAGATAAAAAACTCGTGTTTGACATACAAACATTTGTCGTGGATGGAAATAGAATTCGCAACTCGGCAATCAAGGTCACTAACCAAGGGATCGATGGGCCAGTCAAGTTCGTTATATACTTACGAATTGTATATTTCTTTTCGGAATGTCGTGACGATCTCGTCGTTTGGGATGTTCGCCTCTTGTACCGCATTATATAATCTGTAACAAACGTATTTTTGTTAATATCGTTTTTATGAGTGTATTTTACCCAACCCACGTTGCATAGAGTTTTTTTCGCTATTGCGCTATTAATGATTTGCTGTAAAATATAAACGTAAAATCAAGTCGATAATACTCAAAGAGGTAAGCGGAGAAATGTAATACATGTCCACGTTTCGTCAGTTACGCTTATACCCGGCACAAATCCTGACTCCGAATAACAACTAAATAAATAAAAATTCTAAGTCACAAAAATCCAGTAGTACCCGACCCAAGATTTGAACCTAGGACCTCGAGCTTGAAAGCACTCAACCAACGAAGATAAAAAGGAAGCTACTCAAGTCAATACAAAGTCAGACAATTAAATAAAAAATGAGCTTACACTAAATAGACACTAGCTTTTGCCAGCGGCTTAGCTAGAACAACCGTCGATATTACAATACAATCCAATAAATCATATAGGTATTTCTTGATAAATAAAATCTTAACCTGTATACAATTTCTAAACCAACGAAAATTCATACAATCATTCAACTCTTATTTTACCCCGGAAAATGGAAGAATTATTAAAAAAGTACCTTGCATTGAATTTTAAAAATGTATCTTGAACTATAACTGCTCTCGCAAAATCAGAAATAAAATAAACGATAGACTGGAAAAATACTTTATTATAGTTAATTTGACGACAAACATTTCAATACCGGCAAGCGGCATAAGTAAAACGAGAGGAAAAGACAAAGAACAATAACTTCATATTTTAATGCGTAAATATTACCTACTCAAAATTAGTACTTCGTAAGCTTGTTCAAGACAAATAGACACAACTGTGTTTTATTTATAAATTTTCATCGTACACTCGAACAGAAAGCGCAAAGTTCAGTTCGTGAACTTGCCAGACTGAATTTTAATTAACAACCCCAGCCACACGACGACGTTCCGACTACGACCGTGTTACGAGGACGAACTTGGCCACCGCACTAACAAGCGCTCGAACTTCGTTTTAAATCATTAAAATGGCTCGAACCAAGCAAAATTTCCTATTTCATTTATAAATAATGCCTTGCTTACAATGGCCAATATTAGACTGTCATAATTTAGTTTGGTCAATTGTTAGTTTTAAATCAACGTAAACACATTCATACTCTATGAGCTGTATTCTACACTACAGATTTACCGCAGACCGTTGAAAGAACGTTAATTTAATTTATTATATTTGTAACATACATAGAAATTTTGATCTTTGTACTCCTTTACAATATACAAATTTTAACCATACCAAATCTAACACTTCTTTGTGCTTGCAATTTGCTTAATATAATAAATTGAACAGAGATTTCAAGTCGCTTATTAATAGATATCATATTTTAAACTAAGCTAATTATAACGTAGTTGTTTTGTTGTGTGTGTGTGTGTGTGTGTGTGTGTGTGTGTGTGTGTGTGTGTGTGTGTGTGTGTGTGTGTGTGTGTGTGTGTG
>DWFO01000070.1:0-28586 GCA_018246595.1 Mimoniades nurscia nurscia
CGTGTGGGTTCTGATGAATTAGCTTAAACACGGATCGAAAGACGTCTCCGATGTGCGACAGGATCGCTGGATTACCAATTTTTTGTTATGTGAATTTATATCGTTTCTCGACATTACCAAGGAAACCTACCATTTAAGAAGCAAGACTCTTCTTACTCATTCATAAATCGATCTTGGTGAGCGAAAAATACTCTGATATTCGGCGATATCAGAGTATTTTATACTTATATGTATGTATAACTGCACAATAATAATTAATAATATTTAAGATATAATCAATGCGCAGGATGCTCTTTTATTCATCAAATGCACTTTATTAGATACAGTTTTTATATGTTAGTACGTTTATTTGGTTGACCATTATGCTGATGGCAACACTTCGTATTGCGCAACAAATGCAGTGAACTTTATTGCGAACGTTTTCTCACCGTCTCAAAAGCGGAGATGATTGCCATTATAGTATTTATTTAGATATGTCAACTTGGCAATGTCAGTCATTGAATGGAGAATCTCGCGTAACGTTACACACTTGTTTTCCAAGGTCTGTACAGGAATGAACAAATTCATACAGGTACCTTTTGATAGTCGGAGTGGAAAAGCCACAAGTGGTTGACATCTTGAGCGTGAGCGTTGCAAACTAGTCTAAATTATCTTTGAATTACTAAGTTTCTTCTCACTTTATTAACTATTGTGATTACATAATGTATGCAAGCTTTCATGTGTGATTATTGCAGCCATATTACGAGAAGGAATGAGGGAATTTACAGTACGGATGAGTTTTCTTTTCTAAATGCGTTTAAAGCTTTTAACTATGCCATTATAACTATAAGTTCTAACTTAACAATTGACCTATTACTGTCCATAACAAAATTCTATACATCACAAAATTGTTTCACTGCATTATTATATTAGTAATGAATCGTTTCTCCATTCGTGTGTGTATTCCAAGCAAAAAACTTGATCCATTTTGTCAAATTCAATGAACTTCACGTAGAACAATACGCTTCATTAGTTAGTAGACTTTTGGACCGAATTCAAAATTGACAAGTATTCAGGGCGACTGCATAACAATTCCAAATATTTTCAACTGTAACAAAGAAGTTGGAAGGTTGTAACACAAGACCTTACATCCTTTAAGCTCCTGTCGGACCAGTAAATAATATTATTTAAATTCAGTTTGTTAACTAGATCCTACTTCTTCAGGTAAATTGCGCGACATCTTTCTCCTTGACTTTATTAAGATTATATTGCAACATGTAACGTATATTTAAATAACTGAAAATATACAGTTACATAAGTTAGTAACTTCACGCCTGTAATCCCCGAAGAGGTAGGCAGAGGAATGTAGAACATTCCCACGTTGCACCAGTTACTTTTAAGTCCCACAATGGAATAGGTGGTGAGCCTATTGCCATATACCGGGCACTAATCCAAACTCCGAGCCACTACTAGAAAATCTAAATTAGAAAATTTAGTAGTGCCCGACCCGGGAATCGCACCCAGGACCTTCCGTTCGGCAGTCGCACTCCCAACCAACACGACCAACGAGGCAGTCAATAAGTTATTGCTGATTAATGAATAACATTGTCTCATTAATGAAACTGACGTACAATCATCAGATAGAGAAAAATAGTAACGTCCCCTCGGGAAGTTTCACCTCGTTGCAGGCAGTACCGAGCGCGCCATCTATCGCTTATTAGCGGTAACTCCACAATGATATTATGCGAGGACGTAATTGCATTTGAAGCGCCTTCCTGTATCCGGTGCCTTCGTGGCACCTGGAAAAGGGTTGTAGCGAAACTGGTTTACTCACGGACATATACTTGTACAATCATATTGTATTATATTGACTTCTTCGTTGGTATAATAGTTGCGAGAGGGACTGCTGATCGAGAGGTTCTGGTCGTATACTATTGGATTTTTCTAAGTTGGATTTTCTAGTTGAAATTTCTAGTAGTGGCTTGAGGTCGGGATGTGTGCCTTGTGTATGGTAATGCGCTCATCATAGTTTCCATGGTGGGACGTACACGTAACTGGCAAAACGTAGGAGTATATTACACTATACTTATCCGAGATCTGCCACATTATAATATTTTTTTAAATACGAGTATGTTTGTTAGAAAAATCTTTTGCAAAATAATGCATACAACTACTAATAAATTACAACCCTCCTAATTTCACCTTCTTGTAATTTGCATATACATAGACCTACATAAAATATTACAGCCTTATCAAAAGACAGACTAACGGTCGCTCTATCAGCTAACACTGATCATCATACTATTTCGCTATTAAATTTTTAATATTTTGGTATCAGAACCATAAATCAATCTTTAAAGGCAATATTATATTAAGTATAAAATCTTATTACTATGTACTTGACATTCACTCTGTCTATAGAACTTTATAGCCTTTGAGGATTTCCAAGCCATCAAAGTATTTGTGGAGAAGCAGCTTAGCCATTCTGTTATCTTGATAAAGTTGTGGCCTGTTTTATAGCGGATGTGTAATATAACCGGGTTTTTTTTAATGTCATAATTATTTAAGTATATCGAGAGCTCTATAATACAAAAATTAGCAAAGTGCAAATTATTTTAGTGATTAGATAGGTAACAAAGATCATATCCAATTTTCTAATACCTATATATAATGTATTTTTTTTTTTTTTTTTTGTGAGAGGATTATATTATTTTTATGAAATAATACAACCCCCACACAAATGCATAAGTATATGCTCGTCACACAAATGTTGGTCCTTGATAGAAAATGAACCCAATAAGTCATGTTCAGTAATTAGGTAGAATGCACGTTGGCTATTAAACGTTACAGGTTGCCGGGATATAAATCGACTTTAATAAAACTATCACAAATTTTCGCAATTTTAGTAAATTTTGTCAGTTTCTAACAATCGATAAACTTCGAGGAGCCAGTGTCTCCAGTTACCCGTGAATTAAACACAGCAATTTGGGCACCGTCGCATTGTAGCAAAGGGTTAGTTCTTTCTCAGTCCAAAACTATCAATTCTCGCTCACCTAAAAACGCTAGTGCCATCAAAGGAGTGATTAAACCGCGCCGCTCGTCACTGTGACCGCACATCAACCCGTGGGTGTACATTATTTGTGTTCTTTAGAGATTTCAAAGGGTTTTGATTTTATAATAATATGGCAGAAGACCATTCAGATAAGCGACACACTTTATTGGTAACTGCCAGTACGCGCGCTGTGTCTATATCCAGCCTGTTCATGCGTCCGCGTGTGACTTATAACATGTGATTGTTGCTATTGTAATCTTAGGGAGTGTGGATAAAGAATTTAATAACAATTTTCTTATATACAAAACACTAATTAAACATGTATTCATCCGAAAAAAAACTTGACGTAATTGTTACTTGGTCTCAAATAATACTGCGCAGTTACCCGAAGGTGCCTAAGAAAGATTGTTGTGTACGGTTTTTATTTTTTTAGGTTTACGAATAGAAACTAAATGGCAGCCATAATAAGTCGTCGCTGCAGACACATGTCGACATTTACGTCTTTATGTAGATGAGAACATGTAGGATCATATACACAGGTATATGCATAGTACATACCTATATGTATGTTTATGCTTTAATATGTTTAGTATAGAAAGCTCACAATGTTTTAAAAATAACTTACACAAATATTTTTATTTAAGTATTAATTTAGCTGATATCTACGTCGTTTTATAGCGCTCATTTCAATCATTCTTGTTTAACTTGAAATGAAGAGAATTGAGGACTGACATTTATATATAAGCACAGAGACTGCTAACGGCATGGAAAGGTTCAAGAGTAAAGTTTATGACTTTAATTAGCTGTTAGTTGTGTAGTTTTCAAGTGCTGCTACCGATCGAACGGTTTAAATCCCGGGTCGGGCACTATTGCAATTTTCTAACTTAGATTTTCTAGTAATAGGTAGATCGGCGTCCTGGCCCGATTGGCCCGGTGTATGGCCATAAGCACACCGTTATTCCGTAGTGGGACGTAAACGTAACTCGTGAAACGTGGGAGTGTGCTCCGCTCCTCTGCCTGCTTCTACGGAGAAAACAGGCGCAATGTTACGTTTAAAGTAGAACAACATGAAAAATCACAAAGTATTCTATTTTCTCCTGTTCATAGCATTAAAAATTATTTACTGACATCCATTGTTATCATTAATATTTAAAAATTCAAAACCACAATGTATAGATTTGCTTTTTAGTATAAAAGATCCACCAATACGCAGTACATGGCTTCGTAGGCTGTCATGTATTTTATGCTCAAAACAGTAAATATGCAAAGAAAGCCGCTCATAGCTATTCGTTCTCTAAAAGCTATATTTAGCGAAAACACGATCCGTCCCACGAGGACATAAAACCGCACCGTATGCATGTGACATCACTAAAATAAAGCTAACATTCAGAGGATAATACCCTATAGAAAGGATCACGCGTATTGAAATACAACGCTTGTCCACCTTCACTTAACGTCAAGTTTATTGCAAAAAACTGTCACAAGTTGCGCGGGCGCCGCGTGGGCGAACGCATAAACATCTAGCCGTCCCGCTCCGCCGCGCGGGCGGAATGTCCGTCTCGCTCCCACTGTGACTTCCCTCACAATGTAAATGATGAGGGCTTATTTATTATCTGGAAGGTGCATTATCTCTTTATAGCCGCTACACGTTTTCCAACTACTGCGAAATGTTTCCAGTGTCGTGAGCGTATAAAGTGTGGCATGCGGCCCGGGAGAGACACACGTCATGGGCAAAATTAAAATGAGAAGGCAAGTTATGTGTGTTTGAATATTGCATTGTGTGCGTTAGCATGTTATAGGTATATTACATGACTAGTCGAAGTAAAATAAACTTTAAAAGTCAATTGCAAAGTATTCTCTCAAAATATTTTTCATGTTAAATAAAAATGTAACACGTGAATGTAACATACTTTAAATGTATGTACCTAATTTCATAATTATGGAGGTCTATACAAGATAGTGATGTTGGTAAAAATCTTTCATAATAAAAAAAAAACAGTGTAAAAAGAGCATGCCTCTTACATTAAAAAGTAATATGAAATTTATAGCAGTCCTTTACCTTAATAGTACTCTTAATAGAACTCAATACATAGTGCCTACCTAATATTGGGAATAATACCTAGTAAATATATTACTTAACGTCACGTACACGATTTTACGGGTTACATACCATTCTATATTTCACAACTGTTTCCACAGTTAAAACACGAGTAAAGTCTGCGTCTCGATATAAAATCTACAATCATTCTTCTGAATCACGAGTAATGTGTTCATTCCCATAAAAGTTAGTAAGTACCTACTCACTGTTTACAAATTAATAATTTTCCTGTTTAACGTTTCCTTATGTAGGCGCGACAGTTATCGAGACCGAGTTCCGTACAAGTAGTGAAAGAATGACGTCATTATCCTTATTTATTGACACGCATAAAGGTTGAACTTCAACGTGTTTATGTACTAACTTAGAATTAGTGTATTCTTACATCGTTTAATTAATAGAACAGCCCTTGTCACAGTCAATAACAAATAAAGATAATGTAATAAAAACGTACAAACTATCTTTCACAGTTGCGATTTTTTTTCGCTATGTTCATTATTAAGAGAACAATAAATTCCCTACCGTCATCTACTTTTCCCGATTCGTACAACCTGTAATAATTCAAGACAAGAATGAATAAGCACTTTCCATTCCATCAGTTAGGGTAGCAGTCAAGCGCGAGCTTATTGCTAAATATAAAAAAGGATAGGATAAAATGTCCTGCATTATACTCAACCTAGACATGATATAGGTACCTACATACAAAGCAGATTTGAGCCTAAACAGTTCGTACAAGTAACTACAGTGGTTCTGGCTGGAGTGCTAGCATTTCATGGCCCGCGTGAGCAAAGTTATTGTATGAATATAACAAAGATATTAAGGTTGTATTCACAAAGACAGAGAACTAGAATTATCTACGCGATAGTGTTATTGTAAATATTATTGAGACTATGTACATTGGTTTTCAAGATCTTCGGGCTGGGCCGGGATTGAATTGCGTTCGACAATAACTAAGATGTAAAACTAAATTGGTTTTGTATCAATATAACGGAATTTATTTAAAGAGAAAATCTGTAGAAATATCCTGTTCATGACTATTAAAAATGTAAATTAGAAAAGTTCAATAGAGCACGATACGATATTTGAACCCAGGACGGACTTCTCAATAGGCAGTCTCGCTTGCAATCAACACGACCAACGACGCAGTGGAAAATCTGTCAAGTACACGAAAAATTCATTAGCTTGAATTAAGTTTTCTTCGACGAAGTACCTATATGGTAACGTGGTAAAACAAACTCAACAGATCGCAATTACACGAACGATTTTTTACTTTAAAATTTTTAATATAATAAAAGGATGTTGTTCACCAACGTATGTCACGAGAAGCGTAATTTATTTTGAATGTACCAGCAAAAAGAAATACAGCATACAGACAATCAAATTATGTTTGTGTGGAAACTACTACTACAAACAGTACGTATGTTTGTTTTTAAAAACTTTAATAACAATGAATGAAAACACTGCTGTCACATCACAAAATAATTATTTTTATGTTTCAGATATTTTTTTTAAATGCACACTTCGTATTTAAAAAAGAGCGAATAGTAAAAGCAATCAAACCGTGATCAGCGTTAATTTCCGCGTGACGGCACCCGTGGAGACAATGGCCTTTATCTGCAGTTCGGCTCAATGGACGGACGGACCGATCAGCTTTAGATTACTTCTGTCTTTAGATTATACACTCCACCATTGTTGGTTAAGAGTCAATCGGCTTTCGAGTTTCATTTGTGAATTTAGTGATTCTTCGATTTTTAAATCATTTTTTTTTTACTTTTCTATGAAAGACCATTCGGTAAATTACAAGAACCGTTTGTAAGAATATAGATTACACAATCTTGTATAATACAAGTCAGAATGTTTTGTAAGACTAAATGTGCTGAAATAAATAATAAATATGATTTCAATAATCCTGTAACAAAGATAACGAAACATCTATTGGTGAATCGTAAGTTATTGTGTGAATATAAATAACATCGAATTTAGTTACAAGTAAATTTAGCTGAAGTACGAATTAGTCAATCTGCTTGTTTGGTTCAAAAAGATAAGAGAGCTGTACAGCATATAGTAATCATCTTGATTGGGGATGAAAACAAATAAGCAACTGAAAGAGGTTCCTAAACAATATGTCAAAAGTTCGTTATATTTTCACAGAGCGTATCTCAAGGTGTCTAAAATAACTAAGGCATTTCCAGTCTTTATTGTGCCTTAATCTGTGGATATGAGCACGTACTTCTATGAATGAATGAAAATGTATATGTATGTAGTGCATTAACAGTCCAGTTACCTTAAAGCATGTTTGGCTTACACGGTAGCTAGGATGTGTAAGCGTCCCAAGCTGTTACTATTAATATTATTATAAAGTATTCCGTTCCCCGACTGTGCTTTGTTTCAGCACAGCATTTATAACAATTAAACAGGTAGGTAGGTACCTACATATATTTAAAGTATGAAATATGTGTAAGTTGATTAAATTAAACCATGTCTTCTTCGATTGATTTGACTAAACATCTTTATACTTGATATATTTCATTTCATCATATTTTATAATATCATCCATTGATTCCTATCGTATCATTCGTATTCATTCGTAGAGTTACTTCATTTATCATTTGTACTCTATGATTCGTAAGCATTAATTGAAGAATTTCTTAGTCGATTATAAATTTGGTTGTCTGCATTCGTAGACTGCACAAGATAGAAACCCCCAAGTAAATCCCGCAGTCCGAGATTGATTGGATGTGCGGAGTAGTCTCCGAGGACATATTGGAGTGCATTCTGCGTTGGTAATTAACTCTTCCTCTGGGGAGGGCGATGTGTGTAGAAATCTAAGCACTTTACTCGCTTAGCATAGAGTATTTGACCCTCAGGCACAGAAAAAAAATCCTGCTCATCACATTTATATGTATCCTAAGTGTAAATCAAAATAACAACGCGGATATCTACAATAAGGGTCTTCAACCACTGTAAGGAAAGACAAGTCATTTTACTTTAAATTACTCATCATATAAAATTTATCTTTAAAAAGAATCTACGATCGATAAAATTAATATTTTTTCACAACTGTAGTGATCTGTATCACATGATACGAAAACTTCCAAAACAATCTAAACATACGAGGTTAATATTAAAACGAATCTTAAATGAATTTTCGCCATTAGTCCCTCATACGAACAGCCAAGGCGCCATAAACTTGGCAACGATAGCAACTAATTGAATACTGCGAAATAATATCCCGGTACATGGCTATCCACAGGTGCCTGTAAATCACGGTAATCGAACTTGCGAACGGTAATTAACGATAAGACGCCAGTGTCGAAGCAACACAACGCACGAGCCACGGGGACGCCTTAACAAGAGGTCAGCTAAATGCGTTTGATAAATGGAATGAACAGTTGAGATAGGCGAGGCTGCCTCCGACCAATACCGTTAAGTGTTACAAAGATATTGCGCGTGAAAAGGACGATCGAAATCCGTTAGGACGAGCGAAAGTTACGAGAAAGAAAATTATTTCAATGAAACACAAAGTATTACAGGCTAGCACAAGATATACCTAAAGCTTGTGCTAGCCTGTATATACACACAATAGAAATAATCATCATTAAATCTCTTTCTTTAATACACTGTTGAGATAGATCTACTATCAGAATGATAAGGGTTAAATCAATGTACTACCAAATTAGTCAATTTCTAGATTACAGATTTCACATGCCCTAATAAAAAATGTGAAAATCCTTCAAAATGTCCCAAAATAATTTTAATATAACAAACCACAATTTTATAGAACAAATATGTTTTTAAATAACGTTAATAATTATCTTGAGATTTAACAAAACATCCCACAGTTAGTAATACATTTTTGAGAACAGTCAAATCCACATATCTTATCTGTTATACCGGTTAGTTACCACAATGACGAGAATTTTCGTAAGAGAAAATATGGGGCGTCTTATCAAAATGAAGCTACTCACAGAAAATTAGCTTGATAGTGATCAATTGATAAAATGCACCTTGGATCCTGCGCTACTCCATATTCAAGTTGAATTCGCACCCCGAATTGAGTTCATTCATTCTATACAAGACTAATTTTGACCACGCTCTTACTACTAAGTTCACTTAACTTAGTGCTTGCAAGGAGAATAAAATTGCTCAATGATTTCAGGTGCATGTTAATAGTGGAAAGCGAATTAGTTATCTAAACATTTACGTACTTAGTACGTTTGTTAAGTGTGAAATATATAAAATATTTATGTATAAATGCAGAAGAAATTTCTTAATCGAATGCTCTTGATAGAGAAATTGTGTTGCCTGGCATCGTGAAATACTACAACCTTTTCGACCAGAGGCCTAGCGTGTGTTCTCGTTGACAGACGCGTTTGTCAGAGCTTTAATTTGGTCCATCCACCTGAACAGAGCCCCCCGCCCCCCTCTCGCCTCTTCCTCACTCCTGATTCCATCCACTCTACCCTTCTATCAGAAGAAACATTCAAGTAAAATATTTTTATGAACGGTTAGGACATTCAAATAAACATTCAAACATTACATGCACATGCCTATATGTAACTAACATACGATTATGTCCGTATTGTAATGATAGATTAAATAACAAAATGAGTTATATCCAGGAAAGATAATTCCAGTGCGAGCAACAGCTCCGGACAAACGCGCAAGATAATAGCGCTATCGATGCGTACGCGCATCCGACGCTCCCTGCGCGCTCGCCGCTATAAATCGCACGCGAACCGCCCGTAATCACCCGACGAGGGTTCCACTACACATCGCTTATTAACCATTTAATAGCCAGCGCGAACACTGGCCTCCGCAATTTTGAATCTACACTAAAACTTTGTATAAGCTTCGGTCATTTTCAATGTTCATTACACGATTAATTGTGGATAACTAAAGCAGGTAAAGCTTTAGATTAATATTAATCGAACTCAATAGGTTCACCACCTATTCGATACTGGGATGTAAACGTAACTGGTAAAACGTGGAAGTGTAGTACACTCCTCTGCCTACCTCTTAGGGGATTACAAGCGTGGTGTTACGTTAATCGAACTTAGAAGAAAATATGTCGTAAGTCATGTATTAAACTAGTTTAACGATACGGCTACGCCCGCCGGATTCAACGCGTGAGAACAAAGAGAACGTCGCTTTCATACAAGTCTTTATTTTATAGCTAAGAAGCTTGAGAGGATAAAAACTGCAGTCCAACAGAAGTGACGGAACCTGCCATACCGTCATGACTTAAGGCTGCTGTCTTACAACTAACTATTATACAACAAGTGTCATAATCTCTACGCTGCAACGTTACATAACTATACTATTCTAGAAATATTTTTAGGTGATATCAATCTTGGTTTTTATGGATGTATACAACTATGATACAGAGAGAGCAATGCATAAAATGGTTCTCACAGACCATAACGATCAGCGTTTTGATTGTACCTGATCGTTTCTACTATTAACTATTGAATTCAAATGCTGCGTACCTAAGAATATGTTATTTACTGTTAGACATATCTTATTAATGAATATAAAAATGATAGATTTTTTGTAAAAGATTCAATACCGTTGTCTCGATTTGAATTTACTAATGAGAAATTGTGTTACTATTATATAAATAATATTGATAAACGTACCCGCTAGCTTTTACAGTAAACGATGCATCTATTACTTGTTGCTCTTTTACGACTATAAATAATACGTGGATCGCCTGCAACCAGCCGCTGAGAGATTCCATTACACTTTTGTTATTAAGTGCACCCTTCATTAGACATTTAATAGCAAACCACGTTTAAAAATTTGTAGTTAGACTTTTACTTTCAATGTTTCTTGCCAATGGACGTGTTCTTCTAGAGCAAGGAATACTAAAAATGTCTGCTGATAATACTAGTAGAAAAACAGACAGGGGATCAGAACAACGTTAATAAATTCTACTAAAAATGTTTTCAAATGAATTCATAACATTTTGAATCTTGAAACAATTACAAAGCTCTTCCTCGTTTATGTTTGCTCGCTTTCACTGAGACCCGTGTCTTATGGTGTCTCTGCTAGACACGTAATGGCGTCATAAATTGTGCGGACAACACCTTGACGGTGTTGCGCGATGTACCAAGATGGCGGATGTAGCCAGGATTATGGGTTGGGCAGCCTGGGAGTTTCTGAAGTTCGCAAGCGAGTGGCGTACCGGAATATAGCTATTTTAGACGTAAATTGAAACGTAAACTTAAATAGCGAACGAATGAGACATTTCAATAAAGGATTTTTTTTATGAACTGAAGAGCTGGATGTCATATAGGTTACGGTAACCATTAAAGTTCAGAGAAGACAAGTCGAATGAGAATCAGATCTATCATAACTGTAATATATTATTAGTTTTTGATAACAAAGCAAGACGCCAGGATTGAGTTAATCTATCTGATGCAGTATTCGGGAACTATCTACTACTATCTTTTTTTAATATTGAAGTAACGAAACTAACTATCGTGTGGTTGAAATAGAATACGTAACATCCTATCAGTGATCCCCGAAAAGGTAGACAGAGAGAGGAATACGGTACACTCGCACGTTTCACCAGTTATGTTATGTTCCACTATGAAATAGGTAGTAAACATCGGGCACATTTGCATAAACCGAGCCACTACCAGAAAGTCTGAAGTAGAAATAATCCAACAGTGCCTGACCAGGGATTTGAACCTATCACCTCCCGATCGACAGTCGCACTTGCAACCTACACTACTAACGAGGCAGTTAATAGAATAGTAAAAAAAAATGTCATTGATGTTTCCAAAAAGGACGGCTTTAGGCCCTCCAATTGTAATAGGTATATAAACATTAGAGTTCAAGAGAAAATAATGTTACTGGCCAATAATTAACCGTAATGTACGTTTAGTAATTATCGCATTTACGAGGTAAGCTGACAATTGACGGAAACTCAAAGTACATAAGTTTTAAGTTTTATACGTTATTTTTCTACACGAAACCCAACCCCAGCCTGTTCCGGAACAATCAATTAGGGTTCAACGAGCAACAAGTAGCTCCACAGGTGTCGAAGCACCATTAGTCTGTAATCACGGACAGATTGATGCCAGGACTGAGGGCCTGAAGATCTTTTGTCACTCGCCGAGAAAAGAAGAGGAAAGAATCATGAGATGGAGATTGATTGTTACTCAATCCCAACAGATGGGATAAAATGAAAAAAAAAACGGGTTGTTCCGGCTTTATCTATAGTTCAACTGTATTTATTGAATACTTTAACCACGGAAAAACTAATTTTGACAAAATATTCTGCTGGCTTGTTAGCGGTAAGTAAAACTAAAGTTAGAATAGCTGTATTTTTAACATGTTTTGCCTTCATTGTTAACTTTCACGAATTCGGAATTGCTAAATCCTGACGATCCGAAAAGTTCGAATAAATACATTAAGTTAAAAAAGAAACAAATTATAGCTACAACAAAACACAGGATCCTTTCATTGATTTAATTGTTAAAATACATAATGAATTTGATTTTTTTTAAGATAAGAGTATTTATGAAAACAATCACCTACGTAAAGGCGTACATTACAAAACCTGCACTTATAACAAGTTAAGCTTTTCCTTTTATTTGCCAAACACGACCCTGCCGGTGAGAGCATACACTTCTTTTACCTGGCTTTAGATTTTTCTGGTTTGTGTTTTTTCATATCCAATTATAAACTTAGTAATAAATAAAAATTGTATGAGCATGTTATTTCAGAAAGAATATGCGAATGTATTCATTATTAGTTGTAGGCCTGCAACGCAAAGAATTAATGCTTTACCACGCAATAACCATCACATACTATGTAAACGGTAAAAATACCTCTCCCGCTGATAATGATCAGTCGCCATAAAAGTAATGTGTTAACAGTATGCTTCCATTTAATACCAGCTAAAGGTAGAAATATAGATAAAACCAACTCGCATCAATACTATTGTAGAACTTATAATTTGTAAAAACTCATCTGATGTAAATTAGTTCATAAAATTTTCATCGATATACAACAAAGTACGTTGTGGTGTTCTTTGAAGATCGCCTTAAAGTAATGAGCCAGCATTAAGGGTACTTTACACGAGTTATAAAACATGCATCATTACCAGTGTCGGGGTCACCTTCTCTCGTAATTGGTCTGATGGATAAACATGAAACGATAAGCTATATTGATGGAATACACTTATTCATCCACCACCTATTTGCCTTAAGACGTGTTGCATTTATAACCAATCTAACTTTACCGCCAATCCTAATTTTTTACTTGCTCTATAGCAAAACCTATGCCCGATGTGCTCCATAAAATTATACATGGTATGTGAATTCAACCAAATCGCAATTAATCAGCGTGAAAGTCTGTCGCTTAAGCCTTCTCATACAGATCGGAGATCCGTGTCAAAGAGTCAAAATGTTAAGGGTTGGGGGATGAATCCGTTGTCGTATAACAAACGTTTCATTAATTAGTCAGAGAACAAACATTGATACAAATCTAAACGTTCCGAATAAATTTTGGTTTCCAATGACCTTTCATTCCTGAATTATAAAGTGCAGGAAAGTAAAATCAAAGGACAGAAATAGTCGTAATCAAAGTATAATTTATGAACACTCTACAGTTTACACACTTTACATGGTCAGTTTGTTACTGTCACAGTGTCACGGCTGCATTACGAATATTGTTTCATAAATACTCGTATTTCATCGCATAGCCATTTGTTATACAACGTCAGTGAGACGAATACCTATTAAACGCTGAGTTACAGGTTAACTTGTGAGTGTAGTGTCACGAGCGATAAGCAATACCTAATTGTTGGATAATTTAGTGTTACATGAAAGTAATTTTGGTAAAAAAGTTAAACTGTTGTTAAACGTTTCATGATTATCTATATTCATGATTAAAACGCCTCGAAGTCCCGGCCGAACGCACACACGTATTTTTTTACGGAATAGCCAGACTAGTTCCGAAACTTTTCTAGGTCCTTCTTCATGAATGTCTAATGGTCGCTGTGGGATCGCTGCGGTAACAAAGGCGGAGCGTAATCCGTAAAACATACTAACCGAACAAGTAATAACGTTAACCCCAAAATATATAAACGTGATATTTACAAACTATTAGAAAAAACAAACGCGCTCATCACAGAAACATATACCTACTCTAATTTAAGAATCGAATCCACAACGGGAGGTTTAGCAATCAAATTCAAAAACCACTGAATCAACAAACCAGTTAACATATTTTATTTTTCACTTAATCTTCCAGTAAAATAGTGCACAGATATAAATTAACAAATACAAGTGTAATAAGGCTCTGTAATTCTTGTACTGTGTCAACACAATTGGAGTCAACATCGAACGGTCCCTGGCTGAACTATCACGAGCGCGAGTCGCGGGACAACGTTCGCTTCGAGTGATGAATCGTCCTACTCACCTGTTATCACTTCTGTAACCGATACCTACCTCGCGACTAGACAGCGCAAAGCACCTGTTACACAGAGAACTAGCGGCGATTATGACTAGCTTTCTTGCAATACGAAGAGTAATACACAGTGGTGCACTAACTATGCGATTAAATGTGAAGGAAATACAACTTCTTAATTCAACTCTGATGAAATTTCCAGATGAGAGATCACTCCACAAACATTTTTTCTACAATGATATTATTCGCAAACGTCTTATGCTCCATGTGTTCTATGAAAATTGATCCATAGAATAGTAGGAATAGAAATTACTATTTTATTATAAATTCATAGAATTCCGTTTGGCATTATTCTTGGAGTGTATTATGAAACATTTAGTTAAAATAGTCTTCATGGTAAAAATAATGCATGTTATACAATTATCGCACTCGTACATCGTTGGTAGTCGAACCAGTTGTTTCAACAGCGAATGTGGGAACCGATTCATTTAGTTGCACTAATCTGCAACTTGACAAACTGCACACGAATTTGATTAGTTCGAAATGTCTGTAGTTATAAATTTCAGTTACCGCCTCCGAAGTGAGGTTGGCCTCTTGATATATCATATCAGTTAACCGTTGTTTTCTTAACGTTAACTGAGATTAGGTAAAATCTTATAAGAAAATAGGCAAAAGTAACGAAAGCTAGACATTGGAAAAAAATTGTTGGTTAAACTCATCATGAACGGACAGCATCAAAACGAACGGTATTTAATGAGAATTTGTCAAATTCAAAAGCAATGTACACATTTAATTACTATAAACATTGTATTTTGTATTTGTATGGTTGTATTATCTGCTATTTTTACAAGGAAACATTAAATATTGTACAGAACGTACATATATGTATATGTAAGTCTCATCTGGTCTAGACGAGGATGTCACCTGACCGCGCTGGTCGCAACATCCCACGAGTATATATTTTTAGCATCAATCATGAGAGAATGAGCGTCTAATTTTCTCAGCCCTGATCTACTTTGCGATGAACAGAATTTTACTTGATGAAGTGAATGAATGATACCTGAATTTGGTATATTCTGAATGATATTGAATATTGAGCTGGTGGCGCTAATTTCATTGTCGGTTTTGCACCCGATGCAAATAATTGCATCTGCGGTGTTAGAAAATCCTTTTTTCCAGACTACATGTAGGTATATGTGCCGTATCTTTATTTTTACTCATGTAAAACAAAATATGATAATTTAGGTTTAGGGCTGTGTAATATTAAATTAAATGTAAAGTTTAAACATTTCGAAAAATTATCACCTATTTTGAAAATATAATGCTTCTTTGCCTCGACAGCCTGGTCGGCCGAATGGTTGCAAAGATGAAGTAATAATCGAGAGGTCCTGGGTGTTAAGATTTCAAAGTAAAGTGTAATGTAGTGTCTCGGAGTCTGGACGTACCCGGTATATGGCAATACTCTCTATTCCAAACTGGGACGTAAACGTAAAAGTATTTTTATTTTGGCATAACAATAAGATAACAAATAAATAAGATAAACAATTAATAAAGAAACATTTATATGAATAAAGAAAGATATTGACAAAAAATATAAGCCTAATTTTACTATAAGCGTATAACGTCAGAAACATTATTAAAACAAATGAGCAATCGTTGCTACTAATAAGGACTAAACCGAGCTTTCTCCCCCTCCGCCCCTTCACTCTTAGCATGTCCTAAGTCAGAACAGAGTAATACGTCCATCATTCACAATTTTATTCGGAATCAAACTGCTTATCGTCGATTTTATTGATATTGAGTGGTACCAATCACCAGGCAGTGTTACCACTGAATAATAGCTGTAGTAGCTGGTCACTGCTTCCTAGTGTGCACTCTTTCCACATAAAAAAAATAATTTTAAGATTGGGTGAAAACATTAAACGATAATAATTATATTATCTACTACATTATAATAGCTAATAATTTATTATTCCCCAGCGTTGAATATTACCCATGCCTAGATGAAACGTATACATATAAATATATATGGTATTACATTCGACCAATGGATATACAATAAGACATATAGCGTATAGTATGTATATAATACCGTTGCGGAAGTTAACAAACTATGACAAAACCGGTGGAGTTAAGTTAAACTAAACGTCTTATTTCACACTCGGAGGGGTAAACACTATTGAAGCCGCCCGACGGCTCTCGCTTCTGTTATTGATAGAATTTATCAGCGATCGGGCTTAAGGCGCGGTCCAAGTATAAACCGTTAGCGAATGCCGATACAAAGATAATTTTGACAATCGATAATATTTTGATATAAACTATCCTATAATATTCTTTTTGCTGGTGCAAAAAGTGTGCTCGTTAAAATCATTATCACAGTTTTGACTTCTAATATGCCAGCAAATAGACGAACGAGAATTTAAAAAAGGGTAGGTACTTGGCTTCTGATACCTTGTAAGCAATTATATGGGTTTAGAAAAAAAGTGTCTATTACGAAATGTATAAAAAAAAATATTTTTATTTTTATTAATTAGCATCATTCATTTTTATAATTCATACATAGCATAGACGACTCTACAGCACGTCAAGATGATATTAGGCGGGTGCTCACCGAGGGAAAACTATGTCCAACAGTGGACTGCGGTGTCAAATAGACTAAAGTAGGTTTATAATAAAGATACATTGTTTTGTTTACCTGTCGTGCGTAGATTAGACGCTCAAATTATCCAGAAACAAAGACCATAAGTAACTGTACAAATATTCACCCAACCGATGAAGCGAAAATAAATAATTTCTGTTAATTTCTAGACTAGCCTCATCACATTATCTAGAACGAAAAACCACAAGCGAAGCGGGAATGATACATTTTAGTTTTGAGTCGAACCCGCTCATGACTCACACCAACCCGACGAAGCCGAGCACCGAACGCGGCCGCGTCGTACCGCGTTAAAATCATATAGCTTGTAAACTCGTATACCTGGCGGGGCGACTTGTGGCTTCCTCGCAGAGACCTAACAGGCGCTGACGTGTTCGTGTAACATTACAAACATGTTCCTTGTGTAACATTATCGACACCATGTGACACTTGGAACGTTCTATGCTGGTAGTATGTTACAAAAAGTGATACCACAAATTTGTCTTAGCAGCAACAGTAATCAAGAAAACGACAATACATCTTGAACGGAACTTTGAACGCTCCTAACATGTGCATCTTATATGAAAAGTTAACTGTATGAAAAATGTAATGTAATGACATTGAAGGAATTGAAAGTGTACTACGCTAGCATATATTGCTCGGTATCTTGATCCTGTAACAAAACTCCTCAAATATTACTGCTACAACGCTCGCTTACACCAGCTCGCTCACAAAATTTACAGCGGAACAAGTGCCTGTAGACGTTGATTTATATCGTTCAAAACTTCGCCTTAAAACACCGAGTTGCCTATAAACGTCGTTGTATCCCCTTAATGCTTAATTTAGAGTCCTTAATTAAAATTCGGTAACAAAACATATAAACATGTCCACACACTCCCACGCGCACTAATTTAAGCCGCTTTTAAATCTCACGATCACTTTTGAGAACTTCCTGAGTGACTAATATGGCGCTCACGAACTATTCTTTGATAGCCGACGTCGGTAATATTATGTACCTATTTCATTTGTTAATCAAAAAAGGTAAAAAAAATGTAATGCTAAGGTCAAAATACAAGTGTGTAACGTTTATTTTAATGTTATTTTTAGTGGTATCCTGATAGACTATAAACAGGCTTGTAGTATGACGTACAGTTATAATTAAACAAATAAATAAATATGTCGGGACATCTCCACACACGGCCATCTGATCCCAAAGTAAACGTCAAGAGAGCTTGTGGTATGGTAACAAGATGGGTGATAAACTGCATTTATACATGTAAATATATACCTAAATAGATTTTTTTTACGCCCAGACACAGAACAAATACGAACCCACGACCCCCGGCGCAACAGTCAGGTTCACTGACCACTGCACCAACAGGCCTGTCAATTATATTAATACTACTTACTTCTATTCTATACTATTTCATTTAACTATATAAACTCCATCTTTTCTAATTCCATGAAATGGATGCCAATATTCAAACTTCCTTAATAGCTGTTAGTTTTATATTAAATCCTGGTATTCCAATATACGAGTATGTGTTGGTATGATTAAGAGTTATCAGTGGGTGTGATAGCCTTTTAGCGAACAAGCCGCGCCCCGCGGTTTTACCTGCGTGCGATGATATTTTAGTAGATTACGAAAAATAAGTTTATTTCGCATAACTAGTTTCAAATAAGAGTAAAATTTGGGTCCAACCGTTAGCTTAAATATTAATTATAACATTTCTAATTTCAGTAATGACAAAATTCTACGTAAACTAACATGCCTACCCCATTTTAAAACCGTTGAGTGTGAAATATAAAGCGCTGAAAGTAATAATTTCTAAGGACGAGCTTACATATAAAATTGTATGTATGTATGCATTTGGAGAATTTCATCCGCCATTTCGCTACTTTAGGGTTCGTATTTCTGACAATCTTCACTTGGTGCTTGCCTACGTATTAAAGGAACAACGTTAAAAAAACTCACTTTAGAATCTTCATTAGTTGCCATGCATATTTGCCACATCAAATTGATCGGTATTTTTTAAATGCGTATATAAATTAACACAGATTTTTGAGAACAGATTCTTTAAACATATCATATAATTTATGAAATCAATTTAACTGTACTTAAATTCTTATGTTTTTGAATATATAACAAGTTGATAAAACTAATAATGCAATTTATCAATTATGTAATTAACATGCGAGGTCCTGTTCATTGATCTAATTAATTAATGGAGTAGTCCTCAAAAACATTTACCTAAATGTTTCATATAAAACACATCTTTAATTTAAATTACAAATTATATGGTAATAAGTGCAATAATTAACATGCACATAAAATATAAGAATATATTACATTTGAATTTTTAACATCACATAACGCCCGTATTTTCGCTTAGGCCGACCAGAACAGCACAATCCCATGTTTTACCTGTTCCCTTTAAGTCCCACTATGGAATAAGTGGTGAGACTATTGCCATACTCCATACTCTGCGCAAAAAATCTAGTCTCCGTACTGCTCCTAGGAACTTCAAATGAGAAAAAACCAATAGTGCCTACCCGAGCCGGGGATTGCACTCCGGACCACTCGGTCAGCAGTCGCGCTTCCAACCACTAAACCAGCAAGGCAGTCTGTTCGATTTTTTTTACACAATTATTTATTGTACCGTACCTTCGTGTGCATATGTATATGTATGTGTGTATATGTATAAGTGTATGTTTATGTGTATGCGTATATATCTTATATTTTTGGCGGAGTTAGGTGAGCGCCTACCACACACTCTCACTATCACCCAGGATTGACTGGGAGAGAATGCCATTAGGCATTAAGGACGCCCTTGTTCCCCTTAGTTTTGGGGTCTTACATAAGAATAAAATAAATGAAATAAAATATTTAGCAGAAAATTCGTTACATAAAATAAACGTTATAACACTAAATTATATTCATAAAATATAAAAAATCTAGCCAGATTTGAGAATAAGTCCAATGTTTTTTTTTTAATTTATTGGGGTTAACAAACAGAAAACAACAAAGATTACAACTAAATTACAATTTTAAGTAGATACTGTACTAAGTTGCTAACCAACACCGTTAACCACGGATTACTAGTCACAACTATTTCAAAGCTACAGTGCTGTAACCCTAAAAGCATCCTCCGAAACATCCGTTCCGTTCATCCGTCCATTTCCGTTATAATGTACCATAAAATTATATCATCACTAAATAAATATATGAAAGGAGCTAAAATGAACTTAAATCATAAAGCGTCCAAACATGAATGACAACTTAAAGAGTTATGAAAGCGCTATTTTAGGCGCCCCCTATTAGACGACCAATTTCAAACACTTAAACACTCGAGTCCAAATAGACGAGCACATTAACATCGCGTCCGATACCAAATCAATCGGAGCGACAATCGATTGTTTCGTCTCCGTTTCACTATCGGCGCGATGTGATTTTTGTGCATTTTTAATATAAATTTCTAAAATTGAACATTCGCTAAAACAAAACGAATGATGTGATAATTTGTCACGTTTTTGAATAGATTTCAAAGAATTTTTAACCAAATGATAACTTTTAAACATTTGGTTTATCATCTGTGTAAATAAGTTTGAAGCTGTTGGTTCTTCAGGCGGTCTAGGACAGACAAGAATTATGAAAGTAGAAATTTATTGAATAAAGACATACCTGCATTACTTCTTTTTATACATATATTTCTTTAATATAGAGACGTGTGAAACTGTTACAATGAAAAAATAATAATTTAGTATTATTTGCCTATAATTTAAACAGAAAGCTCAACCACCTCCGCGATAGATGTTAATCGTATGAACATAATCGTTAAACGCTATTGATATGTAAACCGTTACGCATTTTTAGAATTTCAACAGTAACGATTTATTTGCAATCCGTAAATAATGAATATTGCTTGGCGACTTAATTTAATTACACATAGGTAACTATTTGTATGACAAAACTTACAGTTTTGACATTATTAAGATTCGAGTATCTAAGTAAAACAAATCCCTATGGTCGAGGGCCAGCCTTATTCCCAGGAGGATGGTTTGCCGGTTATTACGAAATGTATGGTTAGCAGAAGACAACAAAGCCTCAGGGTTAGAGTGTCATAAGCTCTGAACGATAACTTTTGTATCCGGCGTAAACGTAACTGTTCTCAAGCCTATAACTAAACGGAAAGACAGATACTCGTAAACTGTCCCTATCTTTGCGTGTATGATCCTAAATCATCGCCGCTGAAGAAATACGAAGGCAACAGCCATACAACTTTCAACAGCATCGATCTCCGTGAATAGATACGATATAACGATAAATCTCATCTGATATTTATTCGATTGTTTCTATTGCCATCTCCGAATCGGTAACTCACGTCAGCAATAACAATATATCGAATCGAAACGGTTATTGAATAGACGATCGATAACGATTCCGCGAATCACGGTATCGGGTTAAGTGAAACTCGCCAACGAATTCGCACAAGAGTTCCACATCCGACGACGCTATGCTAAAGTAGCAAAAGTCAGTTTCGATTAAATAAAGACGGACGGAAAGTATAGCTGTATTACAACGATATTAATAGGTGTCTCGCGGGATTATTTGAATAATTTATTGCGATATTTCGGACGCGCTAATAAACATGTCTGGTCTAGAATGTGGATCGGCGACTCGGCTGTAAATCGTTAATTCGAATGATAATCGTCTCGCGCGACGCCGCGACAGATTTACCAGCGGTACCTGTTCGCTTATCTGTGTCGCACTGTGGCCGCGCGGCGGCCAGTCAAAGGTCATGCCAGACGGACAAGTCATATTTATGAGGTCGATATAATCGTCAAATTATGAAAGTGGACGAATACATGAAACGAATACAAACTATGTTGCAAAATTTTACATAATAGATAAACAAATTATTCCACTCCAATATTGTCACGTATAATTATTTCTTTGACATTATCAATTCTATCTCGTTCATAAGCATACTATAACATTTTGAAATAGCCTGATACAGTATTATATCCAGTAATTTATTAATAATACCTCAACCTATTAACTATTAAAATTAATTTTAATAAACTGCGAACATATTTTGAAAGAAAGCTGTAGAATATAGAGTTACTAATAAAATTTTATTTCGCTACTTGGGAAACACTAATAAGTCATTAAAACTGATGTAGAGATATTAAACATTAGGTCTGCCAAAGCGAATTATTTATTGTTATATCTGTAGACGACGGCGCCACGAAGCTGTTAATGCAAATAAAATCATCATTTTCTTAATACTGATATGGATAGCAGGTAGAAAGGGTAACATGAGAATAATTTTAATATATAATCAATTAGGATGTAAATCAGTTAGTTTAATGTTGTCTGCCTTTTATCAACGAAATGTATCAACTAATCATGCGTTAGATGAAGCTGAATAATTTATATTGCCCGCAAAGTAAATAATTTAGAGTTACGACACTTTATCATGGCGAGCTATTCGCGAAATGATTAACATGACGGCTTATCGTTTAACTCCGTGGACCGATAAAGAATGAACTTGGATTTCATTCAATAAAAAAAATACAGTAATCTTAAACTCAGTTGGTTAATACTTAAACTAGGTTTGTTTTTACCAAAATAGCGAAACAGATACACAGAACAGGGAAAGTAAATTTAAAATTGTTCTTTATTGGCACAGGTTATATACAAATTAATTAACTCGTGTAAACATACATCTTGAACAAATTATATCACATTAAGGAGCTACCGTTACGTTATTCTCATTTTCAGCGACTACCGATGTTCGTCTCGGATGGCTAATTAAGAGACCGATTCCGGTCGATATTAGGCAACATCAAGTCTTGACATTTGGTACATTTGGTAACGCATACATTTCATTGATTATAATAATTATTGTATTACTATAATTAAAAAAAAAATGCGTTTTTAAGACTAAATACAGCTCTGTGTGAGGGTAAAGATAAGCATCGTGATTAAACTTTAAGCTCAGCTACTCTTGAAGTCTACTCGAAATAGCCGACCAAGTTACTTTTGACACTTCGTAAAACGTAAATTATAAAATAGTTAAAAGCTATTACATAAACATAATATGAAAAGAAAACGTTGACTATAGTTTTACAATAAAAGTGAACTTATTAGGTATTAAGTATCACAATGAACCAACGTTGTGAAGAAATAATAAGTAACGGAATTTTTTTCGAATTGCGTCACTTCCAACATTTGCCAAGTCTTTTGATCGGTCCAAAGAACATTTTCGGTCAAATCTGATGCAATACATCTTGCCTGATCTTATTAACAAAAACTATCTATATACATATATGTAAATACATATATTATAAATAGTCATTACAAAATTGACTTTAAACGTGACTTTAATGTCTGCCTCGTTGGTCGGGTTGGTTCCTAGTGGGACTGCCGATCGAGAGATCCTGGGTTCAATTCCCGTATCGGGCACTACTAAATTTTTCTAATTTAGATTTTCTAGCAGTGGCTCGGAGTGGGGATATGTGCCCGGTGTATGGCAATAGTGGGACGTAAAGGTAACTGGTGAAACGTGGAAGTGTTCTACATTCCTCTGTCTCACTGTTCAGGGATTACAGGTGCGCTATGTTATGTTTTGCTTTAATTTTTTTTTGTATACAATTTATAACAGAACAAAAAACATGCGCTATCGATCTACGACATCCATTTCAGTTCTAATCCACTCGATTCTAACTTGTACGTATTAGACATCAAATACAAGTGTCGTGGCATATTGATTAAAATGCTTCCTTCACTGGCACTTTACGACTGTCAAATGTCATCTCATAATAGACAACAGAGGTCTCCATAGGTTCCAGAAAGTCTCTACATGTTCCTTTTCTAATTTGATCGCAGCACCCAAATTATCATAAAATTTAAATTCACCTAACATTAGCAGTAGCAAAATAGTATTACGCAGAGTTAAATATGAATTATCTATGCGCGGTAGGTACCTAACGTTTCTAACTTTACGAGATTCCAAACGATAAAGTCTGAGTAACTACGACCAATATAAAGTGAGATCGCATAGAGCAGTGAAACCATTCCTTACAAAACCTATTGCTGTTACTAACGTTTCAATGAACGTAATTATTTGCAGAGCTTCACTGTGAGCCGTCAACCTATCAAGGGTCTCTTAACAACTGTAACTTATCGCCGTGGCGCGGCGTGGCTGGTAACGTTGGAGTTTGAAACCGATCTAGCTCGCGGACGGGTTCAGCGAGTGAGTTGCAATAACAGATACGCGTCCAAATATACATAACTGACAGACATGTGACAGTATACAGGGTGTACTTCATTATTTTGTATCGCGGGTGGCCGATGATGAATTTTATAACGGCGTAACGTTCACTACATATCGATAGTCCCTTTATCGTAATATTTGTATAACACAAAGCAATTTTTGTTGATTTTGGTTGTAGTTAATTTTATAAAATTAAAATATTTGAACTTTGATTTTATTTTCGAATTAATATACACTTATCCTTAAATATTTCGTTCGAACTTAGTTAATTGAACTGCAAATATTTTTCAAAAAACACACTTTTCGGAAGTATGTTTACGTAAATAATGAATTAAAAAAGACTTTATTCATTTTAATGATTGTTTATATGATCTTGAAGAGCAGCATGTATGTTGAATATCAGGTAGGTACATATTTTTGGGAAGTTGCCCAAATTATAGAGAATAGGTCACGGTGGGCGTACAGAAGCTCGCTCGGATTGAAACGTCTACTATTATGTGTATTGATGCGTTCTGCACACACTATATGACAGTAATACAAATAACGGCGAATAGACACAGACTCGATACAATAACGCTGAGACGCCTCTGCCAGGTTTCGACTGCGGATGATCGCATACCACACCTGTCCCTGCCAGTAAATATTTGTTAAACTTTCCTCTGAAATGTCGGCAATGTATATAGATATAGAATGTAACTTCCGACCATCAACGAATTCTTTTATCAATTGAAAAACATTCAATAATCAAGCAAGACATAGTTTTCGTACGTTTTAAAACAATAAAGGCGAAATTTCTGTTGAAAAACATTGATGGCCACTAGGGTTCCGTGTGAGGCCACACAGACGGCGATTGTCGGTTTTACGACTCGCAAGGCCAACACTACAACTGTTTACGTGATTTTATTGACAACTAAACGTATTTTATGGCTTTACCGCGCCGTCCTGAATCTATTTTATTAATGATCTAACGCGAGGTAGATCTAATCGATGATTTTATGTTCTTAAATAATAATATACGCCATGAACGCTATTAACAGTTCCCATTCCCAAAGTTTCCGTGTTCTTAGGCTATGCAAATTCATTCATCTTATTTCAATACCTAGACGTAATTTTTTAAAATCTGCAACTTTTTACAAGACAAAGTATTAAGTTTCATAGGAAAGAGGAAAAGCAGACCTAATTAAATTCTCAATTAAAAAGAGAGTAAAATCTGCTAACCCTTAAATACATATTTATTATTTTAATGACAATAATTGCATTAGTCATTCGTTTCGTTAATTACTGCGCTCGGCCTAGAGCACTTAGCCTAAGCTGACATATTCTTGCGTACAATTATATCTTGAGCTCGTTAAGAATATTTTTAGAAACGGTAACTAGTTTGCCTAATAGTATATAATTGATAGTGCAGTTCGGGCCTTAATGAAAGGCGGCCAAATCGCCTTATAAAAGTTTACGACGGATAAAATCAGTTATAAAACTCTATGAAGCCGTAAATTTAGCGATCGCAGCGACCGTTTAAAAGACGGGAGCTATTCCGAAGTCTATAAATCAGCGTTCGGTCGATTTCGGGCCTATTCGGGGCCGATCGTAAAGATTAACCGCCTTGTGTTTGTAAACACTCTTTTATATACATATTTTTTTAGTGTTCCGCACAACAAAATCTAAAAACTCTATATTATGTGTCCATAAATATATACCTGATCTGTCTGAGACACGGTTTTGGAATAGAGAGGTCAATTATTGCAAATAATGCAAATAATATTCTGATTGTGGCTATCATAAGAAATTACTGTTCATTTCCTATCAGTAGCAGAAGTGACAGATTAGACAGATATAAAAATGAAACGGCATGATGAATGTTTACAATTTACATATTCAACGATAACGAAATCGAAAATGTTATCATTATCATTATCATTAATGCACACAAAGTTCTCATCAATTACTATCGATAATTCTGTTTAGATATACATTTAGAATTCAAAATACAAAATTATATTATCAGTAGACTGCCTCGTTGGTCGTGTTTGTTGCATGTGCGACTGCCGATCGAGAGGTCCCGGGTTCGATTCCCGGGTCGAACACTACAAAAACTTTCTAATTTAGATTTTTTAGTAGTGGTTCGGAGTCTGGATATGTGCCCGGTATATGGCAATAGGCTCACCACCTATTCCATAGTGGGACCTAAAAGTAACTGCTGAAACGTGGGAATGTTCTACATTCCTCTGCCTACCTCTTCGGGGATTACGGGCGTGAAGTTACTTAAATTTTTTTACATCTAACATTATACGTATTTTAATTCGTTATAATCAAGTAAAAAAAAACAATTATTTCATAATGCAATATCATCGATTAAATAAAATAGGTCAAGGTAATGTAAATGTAGCAGAACAAATGTCAATAAATGGCTGTTATCATAAAGTAACAACAGAGCAGCCGTGGCACGCACCCGGCCAGCACGCGCTCGAGGCAGTCGTACTCGAGCGCGAGGTTGAGCAGCAGCAGCGCCGAGCCCACGCACAGCAGCGCCGCGTAGTGGCGGCCCGTCACGGCGCTCCACAGCGGGTCGCGGTACGTGTGCATGCCGAACTGCTGCAGCACCTGCGCCCGCGCAACACGCCGCACTTTACGGACAATGTACACGCAACACTTTCAGGCTACGCATTTCCATATTTATGCTTCGAGATCGACTCAACATGTTGAAACATTTCATCATCATCGTCATCGTGGTCATCAGCCTCGCTCCACTGCTGGATATGGGCCTCTCCCGAAGAGCGCCATTTAAACGATTTATGTCAAACTGCAATGTTCTATATTATGTGATATAATATGAAATAAGGAGAAATGCCAGTGTAGGCTTCCGTTACGGCTGCAACTAACAAGGAGCGGAGTATTCGGTTAGAGTGTGGGTAACAAACCAGCGCCTGTATGGTGTTGGTGGCGATGGCGAGCAGCCCGTCGCCGAGTGCGAACTGCGGGCTCAGCAGCAGCAGCTTGTGCAGCAGCCAGCGCGCGTTCTCCGTGGCCTGCACAGCGCACGGTCAGGCGCTCCGCCCTCCGCCAACACTCGTATACTGCCGTGCCCACACGACACGACCAAGTGTTGCACTACGTTCGGCACACTATGCACTTCTATATTCTTTCTCTACTATAGCACTATTTATTTAAAAAGAACAAATAAAGCCTTTTTAAACGAAGTTCCCTAACGCGGCTTAGTGCGTTTTAATAGAAATCGACCCGTAACAAAATATGCTGTGTGTATAAGTGCGTGTATCGAGCCTACTACGAACAAATGAGCATCCGAGCTATAAAAAGAGAGTGAAAGGATCATCGTCACCCGAATGTTTACATTCACAACAAATGCACACGTGTGGAAAAGTTATAGTTAGTGGCGAATTAAAAAAAAATTATCTAATTCAAATAAAAAAACAGTGTTGACATAATATAAACAGATCAAGAAATACCTGACACTATTTTTATACGACGGCATACCTCGGACTCGGCGATAATGTCGAGGATGAGCAGCACGGCGAGGCCCACGATGCCTATGAAGGTGTTCCCACAGAACAGCATCATGTTGGCCATGCTGGGCTCCTCGAACAGCTTCTCCATCACGTGCACCAGGCACGCACACGCGTACCTGCCAGTTACAGGGGAAATAGAAGAGACAACAATGACAGGAGACCATATACGAATGATGAAAAAAAAAACAGTTTTGCCATTTTGTGTTAATGTGTAAAGAATATTTGGCACTCGGTACCCTATGCCTGTATGACGATATAATAATAACAACTGTGTATACAAACAACCTGAATAATGGTCATTGCTTTTAAGAGACGTCGGTATGAACAGACCATGCAATGCCTCGTACTTCCGTACACCAATGTATTTAACAAATTATTCATGTTTTACAATTAATTTTGTATAAATACCTGCGTTCATTGTATACAATTTTCACGGACACCAATAGACAAAAAAGTCCTCGTCTTTACTCGCGGAAGGCTCACAGCGCCCAGCACTGGGTTCCGTTGTACTGCGTTAAAGGAACGCTCACCCGTACAGAATGACGAGCAGGCAAATGGCGGGCAGGTTGTTCCCGTAAACGAACACCGGGAACCGGAA
>DWFO01000071.1:0-28418 GCA_018246595.1 Mimoniades nurscia nurscia
ATGTTTTAACAATTTTGTTCATTTATATGAATGTTCTTTTCAATACTGACATAAAAGCATTCAAAAGACTAATTTCTTTACTTATCAAAATAGGGTTCCGCTAAAAAAAATTATCCATTAGGGTTCCCAGACCAAATAAAATCGGGAACCTCTGGTCTACACTACACTATGGAATAAGTGGTGAGTTTATTGCTGTGCACCGGGCACATACCAGACCCTTAACCATTACTTGAAAATTTGAGCTAGATAAATGCAATAGTGCCGACCCGGGATTAGAACCTGGGACTTACAGTTTTAAAGTCACTTACAACGGATATGGCCAACAAGGCAGGTAAATTTGAACTACACTACTATTGGAACGTTAGATGAGAATTGGAAATTTTATAAGTAAAACAAAATTTTATAAGTAAGAAAGATTGTTATTTTCCTCAGTTTTATTCGAACATGAAGCAGCTATAAATTTTATTTATGTACACTAAATTCAAATTGATTAAGGAGCAAATAATATAAAAGTGACGTAATATCTATTGTGGTTAGATATATGTGAGTATGTTAGCTCTACAATTACACATTTTTTTTTGATAAGCAGAGCATGTACTGGTAATGTTCAACTTTCTGAAATGAATAGAAGGCATTTATGCAAAGTTGGAAAACTCATTGAATATTGTAAAAAAAAACATCTATTTAGAATCCGAAGTTCCTTAGGGCTACTACCAGGTGATTGAATGTTTGGTGTTTACCCCAGGTAGTCTCTGTCTCTTCCCACCTCATACGAAACATGGTTTAAATATATAATATTTAAAAATCAGTAAGGATGTCATTGTTTTACCAATTGGTACTTATAAAGAAGGAATGTCTTACAAAAATATCAGAAATAACAGTTAAACATTGTTTTAGCTTTCTGATTCTGGAATTGTTTATTTTTTTTCTACTCTTATATAATTTCACTGTTAAGGTTATAATGTGCCCCAGTTATCAAATGTGAGTTGGCACACTTCACACTATTTAGAGACTATTTTATTCCATGGTGTGTAGGTTTTGCTCTCAATGTTATCCTTTATCGTTATAGCAAATTATGTTTAATCTTAACACTCACATTTTTGTAAAGGGGTGTGAACTAGGTTTTGTTAAGGCAGCAATTTTATGGTATCAAACACCTGTGAATATGTATTGTGTGGAATTTGCAAATGGACTCATTAACTCAAGAGATTTAATTTATACTTTACATTAAATAATTATAAAACATCCAGTTAAATTATTATTACAAATTCAGTAAGGATATAATTATGTGTATGAAAATTTTTGTTTATCTGTTACAATTGTCACAATTTTGTTATTTATAGTGTAAGTAAGTAGTCCAAATTTGATTTCTTTAGATAATTTTTACCCATTCCTGGTGCTTCTGGAAGAGATCTCTATAGGGATAATTATCACTATTGTACATAATTTCTCGTGTATGTCTTTCTGTATCTTTTTCACTGTGTACAAATAAAAATAAATAAAATAGGATAGTACATAATTGCTTTAATTTTTCAGTGCATTGTGACAGTGATGTGGAAACTAATCTCACAGTCTCATACAAGTTCAGACCAACTTGGTGTTCCCCGGACTATTATCATTACTTTGAAAAGGTATGACATATTCATTTGTAAAGAAACATTAAATATAATTTTTTTAAATAAAAGGAATCGACATATTTAGGATAAAATAGTATTGAACGTGATAACATAATTTATTATTCGTTTTGTAGTGTTTAAATTACGTATATATTAAAGCTAGGACAGGTAGCGAATCATGTTCACATTTAGGTAAAAATGGGGAGTTAAATAATAATGTGATGCATTAAATTATCCTCCCATTTGCTGGTAAATTACATGTAACATGTTAAAATAAGAAAATACTAATATTTATACCTACTTTATGTATGTATAAAGTTACTGTTAGTGAAGCTAGCACGGACTGAATAGTGACTAGGGTTAAATGATGACGACAAAAACGCGGGAAAGTACATTACTGCCAGCTACACGTTAAATATAAATTTTTAATGTGCGTAAACAAACATGCATTATTGGATGTACGAACTAAGCACACATTATTTCGGGTTTTCCTTATTAAAATATCAATATTGACTGTAAACAAAAGTAAAATTATCGCAATGTACCGTTTTTATATCTACTAGATAATTCTTTGCTGGTTTTAAGACTGCGACAGGCTGAATAACTGGGTTACATCGATATTTATATCTATAACCTAAAACAAAACATTCCACATATAACCAGAATGTATTTTTAATGTAGGATTCTAAAAAAATCCGTACAAGTTAGTTTTGATTTCGGACATTTAATTCACACGTAGTGCAATAGTTTAGTAATAACAGTAGGCAGTAATTTAGTAAATAGTTTACTCGAAATAGTAGTAGTTTGAAATAGTTGGCCACTCTGGTTTTATATTTTTTTTCACCAAAGGACCTATCAACCAACCTATCCCTGTCGCGTAATAAACAAAAGAGCTTAGGCCGCACTCACTAGTAAAACTAATTATTTTTATAAAGTGCCTTTAAGACTCAATTATGTATTGGCCACAAATATGGTTGGCCACTCAGGTTTTCTTAATCGTTTTTTTTTTCACCAAAGGCCCTCAAACATTGTGTAAATAATGTTTTTATCTTTGATGTTATTTGAAGTTGATATGATTTTTTCCAAAAAATTATAATAGTTATTCATACAATTGACTGCATTTCTATTAACAATATTTGCGAGGAAGAAGATGAAACCAAAAACCAAAAATTTCATTAATTTGATACCGTGGTGTACATGAAAGTCCAGTAAGGACAATAAAAACGTGTTTTTTTAAGGAACTTCATATTTTGTGCACCGATTGGAATTGTGCACCGATTGGAATTTGTTGGGTATTTTTCTGAGCGACAGATAGCTGTACTATTTGGCACTTCAGGATTATCTATTCGTTACGGGACATCCTGTATACCATAGTACTCATAGGATCGGGACCAATGGTACTCACGATACTCATTCGTGTGTATTTGTTTGTATTTAATTCATAGCAATACGCATCCAGAGTACGCTCAATCTGCGTAACTTTTACACCTGTTTACTAATATCATGATATATATTTTATTCCAAAAGGTACTCGATCATTGTGTTAGGTATTCTAACTTTTAAGTTTCGCTACTTAATACACCCACTATAAGAACAGTTAGGTAATTAGAAATCCATGAGTATTGGTTTAGGATTAAATAACTTTACTATTTTACTTTTTGCAGCATATTGTTGATTGCATTAATGATGTAGACTGGTCCAATTATGACATTAATAATTCGACCATGGTTCAAGAGTTGAGCGTGAGGAAGACTTACACGTGTATTGGCAAGACGTCGATAGTGTTCTCAATGACCGAAGACGCCAAGACTTCTGACGATGCGAAGAAACAACAAAAGACTGTTTCAAAATCTGTAAGCACTATTCTTTGGTTATCATTTTTTTTTATTGACATACGTTTACTATGTACAATCATTTAACAAATTCATGTCTCGAGAAGAATTTTAGATCTGTTTAAAATTATATGCCTATAAACTGCAGTGACGATTCACGATGAGATGCTTGGGAGTTTGTTGTTTAAGTACTTGCATTATCTACAATCATGATCACTATAGATTTTTAAAGATCACGATCATTTTTATCTTAAAATTATATCATCAATTCTGCTTTCGTCTTTTGCTTTACGAGCAACACGAGCGAGTAACCTCAAGGGTAGCGGGCGGAAAAATAAAACCGCTACGAGTGTTGGGCGTTTAGTCTTAGAGTTACGAAGTTTTTTGAGAGTTACGCGTAATATTGGTTACTGGTTGGACATCATACTGACTCACGTTTATTCATTTACGTGACAAAGGTTTGGTTTCGTTGGTCATGTGAATCAACAACAGACAAACACGATCACCTACCTGTGTTATGACCTTATGACCTTATATGGTTACATTATATCTATTGATTTTATTGATATAAATAATGCCTAGCCTTTTTATGTAAGTAAGAAGTTTTTATCATAACATTGGGAATCGTATTTCTATGTTACGTTTTCCAGCTCATTTCACCAATACTAGTGATGGAAGCCGAGGGAACGTATGCACTTTTGATGAAAGTCCAAAGCAACACAAAGTTTAATGCAACGTTCCACATCGAGATGGTGGCGCCATCTGGCTACCTGTCAGCTTCTTTGTGGCCTTTACTACCGGTGAGGTTTATAATTTTTTTTTATGACAGGATATTAATTGTACCGCGGCTTGGGTGGTCACATTACAATTCACTTCTTATTAACAAAACATGAGGATGTAAATATTCCGTAATATTTTGTATGTACAATTTTTATTTTGTGACGAATAGGTATATTTTAAGTTTATTGAGGATTTCATAGCGCCGATGCGGCCACAAATTGTAAATAACTCGTTAAGCATTGCTCTGCGCATGGTTGTGTTATTTAGTGAATGTAAGTTTTGGAAGGCATGTTAATCTGTCCGTCTTTGGCTAGTTACCCAAAGAAAATTACCAAACTATAGTTATAGTTTGGTAACAGTGGTTTAATTTTGATGGCTCTCTATCTCTTTGTGTGTCGTCAATCTACTGATCCTCCAAGCAAAAGTTAAATTTGCAACCACACTCGGCCATGTACTGTAGGTATCAGTAATGTATCGTTACAATTGTATGTATGAATTAAAGAATGAATTATATATTCCGTGCTACAATACACACGATTTATACGCACCGAAAATACAAGCCTAGTGTTAGCCTAGTGATTAGCCTACCTCAATCCGTGAGCCAGGGTTCAAATCCCGGCGCGCTACTCTTTACAAAATGTGCGTGTTTTAACATTGAATATCGCTTGGTACAACGTGGTACAAAACATCGTGAGGAAACCTGCACACCTTATAGTTCTTAAAAAATAAATTTCCAAGGCGTGTGAAGTCTGCCAAAACGAACTTGGCCAGCGTGGCAAATCTTTGGCCTTAACCATCTCATTCTGAGAGGAGTATTCCAACAATAGAAGAATGTAAAAGAATCTAAGAAAAATAAATAAAAGCTCTACATGCCCATATTGGAATCCTACCAGCTATGTTAATGACCACATTCTTTTCATAGTTCTTTGGGACGATGTGTGGGATCTACACTGTTCTTTGCACATGTTGGCTGGTTGTGTGTGCGTTGCAATGGCGGGATCTCCTGAGGATACAGTACTGGATCGGTGGTGTTGCCCTTATGGGTATGGTGGAGAGTGCTGTGTACTATGGGGTTTATTCCACTATTAACAGAACCGGGTGAGTATTAACACTGGAGTTTAATAACAATGGGTAGTTTTAATGTGGTAATCGCCTTCAGAAAATAATTCTTTATAATACATATTAGTGAATTTTTATTCATGCGGAGATTATAGAATTCTAATTGGTCGGTACATGCTTTCTGCCAACTGAGAACAGTAGAACCTATTTATCTGAAGTTAAACAGTGAATTCATTCTCATATTTTTGTTGCTATTCATCTGTAATTGAAGTCTTGGATTGTACCAGGTCATTTCGTACTGGCGAGTATTGCAATAAATAAAATGTAAACATACACTTATATAATCAATTATTCGACTAGTTACTACGAGTTAACCCATTTTATATTTAAGTCATACTATGGATGTGTTACATTTCCAGGTTGTTCAACTCTGAAGCATACATGTTTGCAGAATGGATCTCTGTAGCAAAGAGGGCACTCGCTCGAATGTTAGTTATTATTGTGTCACTCGGCTTTGGAATTGTGAAGTGAGTATAGAGGAAATATTTATTTCAATCTGTATTATTGCCCTCCATGTTATATTGCAATCATATCAACGTTTAAGTTATATAAGATTTTGCCACAAGCTTTTGTTGGTGATGATGCTAAACATAAAATTATGATTAACCAAAGTAATGTCGATATAATCGTTCTACGTGTCGTTAAGTGATAACTGGTGAAAGGCACAGTTAGACGCGAGTAGAAAGGTGGGAAGAGAGTGTAATACGAGTACGGCGCAGGCCGCGGCTCGGGCCGGCGCTGCAGCGCGTGGTGGGCACGGGGCTGCTGTGGGTGGTGCTGGGCGCCATCGAGGCGTGGCTGCGCCTGCACCGCGGCTCGGCGGCGCCGCGCGCGCTGCTGCTGGCGCAGGCGCCGCTGTCGCTGCTGGACAGCGCCATCTGCTGGTGGGTGTTCGTGTCGCTCGCGCACACCATGCGCACGCTGCAGCTCCGCAGGTAACCGCACCCCGTATCGCCTTATACGACGCGTACACCTTTCACATTAAACTTTCATAGTGATCCACTGATCAAATGTACTCGCGTATGGGACGCATTGTATAGAAATATCTCCAATAATACTGGTATCTTTATCTGGTATCTGGTATCTTGGACATCTCAACATCCGGCTATCTGATACCGAAGTGAGCATCGAGAGTACTTGTGTTACGATAACTTTTCTTTATTTTTTTACACGTAAATACAGATAAAATGTTTGTTTTCATCACACTAATATTTATTCTATGTGGGCATCGAACCGACGACCGCCGGGTTCAGCGGCCAGGTTCACCAACCACTGCATTTAGGATCATTCTGTACGCACACTTCCGTTTTGAACAATATAAGATGCACACATGTGTGCGTAGTTTATTCAATATGAACTCTATATGACATTGCACAATAAAATACTTATTCATTATGATATATGTTACAAAAATATATTTCATTTAAACACATGTACATATTTTTATAATTGGCGTTATAACAAGTTTTTTTCTATTTATTTTGTTTGTTTCGTTTGTTTTTTTTTTTTTCAAGTATTTTATTATAATCAGCAACTTGAACTCATTTGTTCCAGAAACTCTGTGAAACTGTCCCTGTACAAACACTTCACGAACACGCTCATATTTGCGGTCATCGCATCTGTGATATTCATGCTCTACTCGCTCAAGTCTTACAAAATCCTCGAATGTATTACAGTAAGTAACAAATTATCAACATTACAATTTATTACCAATGAGCAAGGTGGTCGGCAAATGGTCGGTGCCCCCGCAGACTGTTCGTATGTCGTCAATACTAACATTGTACATACAACATACTGACATTGTTTTTATGATATTTTTAATTTAATTTTTTGTAATTAATTCGCATCACAGTTTTGGTTTCCCGACGCAGACATACAGTGTACGTAATTGTTCAGAATAAGCATAAAATATAGTAATAGTTTCACCTAAGGTAAAGTTATTATAAGCTACACTTAAATATTTTTGTACTCGAAAATGCTAAATAAATTTTTGAAGGTGGTAACATTAGTAAAATTTTTAGGTACATCTCCGTTAAAAAATATTGCACTCAGAGTCAATAATCTGAAGAATATACTAGACTACTAGTTATTACTACTACTATTTATTTGCGAAAATGTACAATTCAACCATTTTATCATGAGTGACAGTTAACTGAAGAAAAAAAGTTTTGTTACATCTACTCATTTGACCGCCGCGTTGGTCGTGTTGGTTGCAAGTGCGACTGCCGATCGGGAGGTCCTCGGTTCAATTCCCGACTCGAGCACTGCTAAATTTTTCTAATTTAAATTTTCTAGTAGTCGCTCGGAGTCAATAAGCTCACCACGTATTCCATAGTGGGACGTAAACGTAACTGGTGAAGTCATCCTTCGCAGGAGTGGAAAGGCGTGTGGCTGGACGAGGCCTACTGGCACATGCTGTTCGCGGGCGTGCTCACCGTGATCATGGTGCTGTGGCGGCCCACCAACAACAACCAGCGTTACGCGTTCACGCCTCTGCTCGACAACGCCGAAGATGACGATGGTATAGTATTTAATTGCCGTCTCTACATTTTTTCGTTCCTGCTTGTCTCGCCTTTGATAGTCACTCTTGATGTTTATCATACAATTGCAATTCTATCTAAGTGTCAGATGTTTTGTTACTAATTAATAGGTACATAAGAATTTCATGTATTTACCGGAAACAAGTGAAATCTTCATCTACATCTTCTTCAACCTTTTTCTAGGTGTAGGTCTGCTCATAGGATTTTCAGTCTTCTCGGTTGTCAGTTATTCTAACACACTGACGGTCCATTGTTCTTGTTAGATCGGCGGCCCATCTCACTGGCCGTCACCCTACGTTACTTTTGCCTTGCCGTGGTCTCTTGTCTTAAACAAGTGCAATGGTATTTCGCTACTTCTTCAATTTACTGCTATTGCGTGTCGTGTTGTCAATTCTTTACAGTCCTTTCAGCTGGATTAAGATTGAATATTTTCCCATTTCAGAAGAAGAGGAACAGTTTGTGAACGACGCTTACGGCGTAAAAATGAGGGGCACCGGTGCCGGGGACTCCGAGGCGCCACAACCGGAATCCCGGAACTCGCTGGACAGCGACCTGCGCTGGGTGGAGGATAATATCCCAGCGAGCACTCTGCCCCTGCTAGATTCCGACGAGGAAATAATCAACACGAAGTTTGAAGTCTCCAAGATGCAGTAGATGATGTTCATGTGTATAAAAGTGTCGATGTCGTGTTGTGTGTTCCGTTTCTGAAGGAGGCTTTAGTGTTGGTGGTGCTCCTTACTGGAAAACTGTGATTATGCAAAGTAGTGGCGACAATCGTTCCACTTACCACTTCAAACCGGTCGGCAAACACGCGTTTTAAATAAAATGTTGATAACAATGTTAGTGTTAGATGTTAATTATATATTTTTTGCTTCGATAAAAAAATGTAATGTGAATCTATTCTAATAACTCGTTGAACGCCATGGAGGTCACCAGTTGGTCGTAAAATATATGAAAATAATTTTGGTTGGCGTTCAACGTTGTAAGGGTTAATTTCAATGAATTATGATTTGACATTCTAGTGACAACCAATTATAGTTGCATAACATTAATTTCGACAGTGGGTGTGTCCGTGTCGAATTATGGACAGATAGCACAGGGTATTAGTGTCTCGGCTGCCATTATGAAGAAACACACCCATAGTTTACTTTTATTGTTATTTTGTTGTGATTATACCCCTATGATTGGAGGATTATATGTATATTGTGCTGTACTTGATAAAATAATTAACTTAGAAATATTATTAGTTGAGGTGTACCATTTCAGCATTTTTTAATGTATGATTGAAGAAACAAAGTTTGTCCACTAGCAGTATGTTTAGATTGACATCAGCACTTCTGTGTGTAAGAAAGCAAGAGGTAGTTTTTGAGAGGTATATACAGCATATGCAGGGAAAAATAACAATCTCTTAAATCAGTTTTAGACACATTTATAAATATATGACATTAGTAGATGTATAGTTGCCCTTTGTATATCTTAATATTTTTATTGTTATCAAATCCGATGAATAGGGTTAACCGTGTTTGTACAAATACATTTCACTAGTACAAATAAAAAATGACTCTTAATAAAACTTATTTATTAATCATATTGTTAAATATACTTTGTTCTTTAGACACACTCTTTGGTATATAAAATATATTGGAATATGGCCACAGATGCTTAATATAATAATTGGAAGTTTAATATCCGATTAATATAATAAAGTGAAAACTGGATTACATTGTCGTTTAAATTTAGTATTATTAATGATGGAATAATTAAAATAGTCCTACATGATATACATATAAAGATTAACTGTCAAATATATGTTCAGTTAGAATATACTTGTATTTGTGTTTTGTAAGATTTTGAGTATCCAAAATTGCACAAACATAGCTTTGTAACCAAATCCTTTTGAAATGATTATTTATATTTTAAATCTAATATTATAATGACAGGTTATTATTAATAAAAAAAGCTGAATTTGTGTGTTTGTTTTGCATATCAGTGTTACTAGTTGATACATTTAACACTAAGCAATGCCAGATGATCAATATTAGAATAAATATTACACTACATATTTACTGCACATTCAAAAATCAGTCATATCATATATCATTGATTATAAAATAGAGAAAATATGGAATGAAATACAGTCCAAAAATACTTATACACATGTAGACTTGGCCATACTAAATAAGAGTGTATGAAGGGAATACATTAATATATCAATTACAAAGCTTCAATAAGTAAGCAATACTGCATGTTAATATCTTACTCTACTTGTTACAATGTAGATAATATTTCAAAGTTGATATTATTTACAAGTCAAAATATATAGTGATTATATTGCACTAATTACAACTTTCATTAGTTATTATCATAATAAAAGTCATAGTCTTCAGGCTCTGGGGGTATTTGTGGAGGATCCTTTGGAATGTCAATGCCCTCAGCATCCAAAAGCCGCACTTTAATATCCATAGATAACAATGTTTCCAAATCATTCTCAAAAGACTTACTGCACATCTTCTCCTTTAGTAAAGCATTGATCCCATCTGTCCAGTAGTCAAATATTTGTTCATCTGGAGCCACAAAGTCCAGGGAGGGTACCTCTAGAGATTTTAAAAATAAAGAAAATGCCAGATGTGGGTTAATCTTTCGTCCTCTCAAGTCTTTCATATGTGGACACTCCTTACCCACAACAACACATTTAATATCAGCGACTGCTAGTTTAGTGGTAAGTTCCTCCAAACTGGGTGTGCTTTTCTCATCACACTCACCATAATGTAAAATCTTATGGTTCGGTGATAGACGCACAAACCAAAATTTGTCTTTTATCCATTGACCCCTTGATGAGTATTTCTTAAACCTTGTACCACCAACTAAGACCCCTAATCTTTGCTGCTGAATTAAATCTATAATCTCAGGGGTGATTTTCTCCTTCAATTCGATAATTGGTGTTGCTCGTGACTCCCACACTTCTCTGTTTGTTCTCTCCTGCTGCCAAATCTGTGTTATCTCAGTGTAAGTTAGTTGATTGATTTTCTGTCTAAATTTATCAAAGCCTTTAGGGAACGCCGATAATCCCCTGCTTATCTGTTCTCTCACAACACTGGAAACTTTGACAAAGTCTTCAGTGGTTGCTCTCATTTCCTTCCAAGTCTTGTTTAGTAAAACAATGCAAATACAAAACAACTCCTCAAAGGGGTGATCATGTGTAAAGAAAAGAGGGTGATATTTTACTCCTTGTTCACTTGGAGGTTCCCCAATGTGTAGTATGTCACACAACTGTTTGACCAATTCAACACTGGTCTTTCCAAATGGGCACTCGTGTTCATCAGCTCTGCAGCTGTTCTCTAAAACTATTTTTGCATAATCCTCAGGATAGTTTCTTGCAAAATACAACATACAATCTAAAGCTAGCACTCCTGGTGGCACCTCATTAAAATCCTTTATAGGATCTATTTCAAACATAAAGCCAAGTTTCTTGAAGTCTTTTGAGAAGCTCCCCATTTGTCTTCTTGTTGTCACCTCAATGTTACAATTGTTATCATTTTCAAATGCAATTTTTCTTAGTTCTTTAATCTTCTCTTGTGATTCTTGTTCTTGAGTATCAGCCCTTTGTCTCATTCTGGGCTCAAGAAGCCCTAAAGTAAGTGTCTGTAGCACATAAAGTTGGTGATCCAGTTCGGTACCTGGTGCTTCCCTAGGACTAATCAGATTTTCATAAATAACATTACGTACTTGTTTACAAGATAAAGTTGCAGCAATAGTTTTCCTTTTAGTCATATCTGCTTTTGAAAATATAGCATTTATCAGTGCAATGGCATTCTGCTGGATAATACTATCCTGGTAAGGTTTTTGCAAATGAGAAATCAAGCTTGGTATAGTAATTTCCTTTTCCACATGAGAATTTTTCCCCGAACTATTCAGTACAATATTTTCAAGAATAGACAAACACGATTGAATTACTTGTGGATCCTGTGAATTTGACTGATTACTCACAAAACTGGCCACTCTATTTATGAATTGGTTCTCCAAAATATCCCAAGATATAATACCATGGTCCATTAGTTCAACGAAAGTCACTAATGCATACTTGAGGGAGTTGCCCTTGAACCTGCCAGATTCGATGTTGTTTATTATAAGTGACAATCCTTTTTTGTTTATAAATTCTAAAGCAAATGTCAAATCACTACTCACTTTGGACAGTTTACATAGAGCGTCTGATTGTTCTTGCTCTGAGCCATTATTTATTTTGGCGAGGATGTCCTGTACTGTTTTCGCTGGCGATTGCTCCAGGCGTAATACCGATCCATTTTTTATTTCATTTCGATTTTTTTCCGTAATGTAATTCTGGTTGTTGCTTTCGGAGAACTGCAAGGCGTAATTATCTGGGTCGGGCAGACCCCACTGCTTGCACAGTAATTGTATGTAGCTAGATAAGGGCTGACTTTGGTCGAATTCAATTAATTGTGGCACTTTGTCTGGCGCATTTAACATTTCCACCGCGATCTTCAATATAGTCGAGTCCTTCGTTGCCGATGGCATTTTTATTGGCTTTGCAGACATTTATTCACCATTTGACAATTACTTCCTTGACACGAACGCGGCCACAGAATAGTTTACTCCTGTTCCGTAAACAGAATACCAAGCGATTTTTTATTCACATAACAATAATTTGACATATGATAATAACTGACTGATGAGATTCTTGTGTTGCTATTCAATTTTTTTTAATAATTAAAGTGTACAATGTTCTAATAGTTAAAGTGTACAAGAATTATATTGCGGTTTTCGGAATTAAACACAAAAACTTTAATTTAATCTTTATACAAGTTATTTATTACCTTTGCACATAGCGGCAGTCGTTGATAAACTGATTCTCGTAAATAGGCTAGAGTCATGAGTTGAAAATATTAAAATTGAGAATGAGCAAATATTCATTATATATCTTAATATTTTCTATTTTTATCATTTAATATTACCCAGACTAACAATATCCGAATTTTATAATTTGCAAATGGTCTCAATTTCTAAAATTATACAACATTTAAAATTGTCTAGGAACATAGTCCATCATTAATTCCTATCACTCTTCTTCTTATTGTGCCTCTGCGCTATTAAATCTTCTTTAAGTGTCCATGCTTCGCAGTCGTACAAGACGATAGGCCAGATGTAACATAGGTGACTGGTGAATCCTAATTCGGAACTTGTTGTCAATTCGCCGACAGCACAAAACGTACGTCACGTTGTTGAATGATGCTCGGACCATTGCTATTCGGGTGTTAATTTCTTCGTTTGATTCCCATTTTTCATTTACCCAAGCTCATAGGTACTTGTACTGTCGAACCCGCTCTAGATTTTTGCTGACTATGTGTATCATTGAATTTAAGTCAGGGTTTCTGGAAGATACCATTAATTTTGTCTTGCTAGTATTGATTGACAATCCAGCTTTCTCACTGCTATTGTAGACTTTATCGACTATTTCTTGCAGATCTTTCTCTGTTGATGCTATCAAAATGGTGTCATCGGCATATCGAAAATTATTGATAGTCTTTCCATTAATCTTTACTTCAGCTACAAGACCTTCTAGAAATTCTGATATTATAGCCTCTGAATATACTCGTAAGTTCAATAGCAGTAGAGACAAAATGCAACCTTGTCGAATGCCAAGTTGAATCTCAATTTCATCAGTGTCCTCGTTATCAACTCTTACAGTGGCCACTTGGTTCTCGTACAGTTTTCGAATACCGATTTCGACTGAAATAATGTTTTATAGCTGATTTTGACTATTATAACTTTTCTCTAAATATAAATTATTTGATGCTGAAACTGCCTTTTTTTGCATTTCGTACCTAAATTAAAAGTGGTTCAGATTACCACAACTATGTAGTTGAAATTTCTTGTATTTACATATATGCAGTTCTATTTAGATTAGAAGTATAGACCTCATAAAACTTTCCAATAATTTACTGCTACTACTACGTAACCACAAACAAATTCTACCTGAATATATATTAGCGCTGATGAAAACCAAACCAATGTCACGTGATAACGTGCTATGTGATATTCAGTTCTTAACTAAGACCAATTGGTTATGGAAATATACATTGCATTTTCCTGAGATATTAGGTCAAGTCTCTGGACTAGCCAATTATAACAGAAATGCGATCCTTAATCCGATATTTGATACAAACATCTTACATTCTCGTGACCAAATGTTTTCTCAGTTTATTCTTTCTAGAGCTCTCACAGTTGACACATCTGCTAGAGATATATGCTATTTAACAAGTGTTACATTTTCATATTATACTCAAATATTATATTTGAAAAAGTTGAGCCATTTAAAATACAAAACAATTCTCGTAGCAGTTCAATTTTTGACATATTTTTAATATTATGATATCCATAGATTTTTAGTTTTTTTTTTTACTTAGGACAGTTAATTAATTCTAGCATCAGTACTGAAAAATGGTAAGACGATCCATTCTATTTCTACTACTCATATACGAGGTTTTAAGTTTTCGTTGTGACAGAAGACCTTATGGATCCACAATGCAATCATCGCCCTCTGATGGTCGGTTTAAATTAATGATTGTTGGCGCTGAGAACACTTACATTCCTGAACAACTTTACACAGGTTAGTTCCGTCTATACTTAAATATGCCAAATTTCATATCAGTGATTAAGAGTATTAAAACAGTTATCAATGGACATTTATATTAATTTTCGGGATTTTTGTGTTTCTTGGTTTTTTTATTTTTGACTGCCTCGTTAGGCGAGTGGATCTAACCGCGACTGCTGATCGAGCGGTTCTAGTTTCAATTCCCGGTTCGGGTACTATTGGGGTTTTTAATTTGAAATTCTTTGTGCTTGGTGCTTGGTGTATGGTAATCCAGTAGTGATAGTCTAGTGTTTTGAAATTTGACGTCACAGGAAGCCCGGGTTCAAATATTAGTGCGCATTTGTTTACAAAATGTGCGTTTTAAGATTAAATATCACTTACTATAACGATGAAGGAAAACATCATAAGGAAACTGGTACACCTTAGAGTTATCAAAAAAAAATGTTCTGTAAGGCGTGTGAAGTCGGCCAACTTGCACTTGGCCATCGTGGCAGACTACGGCTTTAACTCTCTCATTCTGAGAGGAGACCCATTTTCCAATAGTAAAACGATCATAAGGTTGGGAGGTTGGGACAGTATAGTAATAGCATCTATTCCATAGTGGGACGTAAACTTAACTGGTGAAATGTGGGGGTGTACTATACTCCTGTGCCCACCTCTTTGGGGATTACTGGCGTGATATTACTTAATTGTTTTTCCTCTTACTTTTTTTTTATTTTCTTTTTAAAGCAAACATTCCTTTTGAATACATTATAAAGCCATCACTATAACCACATCCACATTCGAATTTGGTCTGATAGATAGATTGCTAAAAATTTACGTACGAGATTCGTGTAGCTATTGTAAGAAGCGTAAATACAATAGCCTTTTTTGCTTCAGTTCTAATAGTAGCAACAGACGAAGATTCACTTTTCACAAGTTTTATGATATCAGCTGAGGGGGACACAAAGGTAGATCCAAGGAATCCGAGAAGATTAATTTCTTTGTATCCTGGAGAACTGAGGCCACAGAATACCTTAACCGCCAAGTTTAGCGACCGCTGTTTGCATTCAGTGGAACAAGCCATGGCGTCGGCCAAATCATCTGTGGAGGTATTACAAATTCTCTAGCGAAAAAACCGAGTTGATAGAGGGATTTCCTAAAACGTTATTGTATTTTGTAGGTATATTGGCAAGCTCCTGAATCTGGTAATGGATGTGTCTTCTTACGTGCAATGGTAGCGGAAAATGAAGAAGTGTGGTTTGAAGACGGTGCACCATTGACTCAGCGGTTATGCGAAGACATGACTCAACCTGATGACGTTAGTCCGCAACTAAATCTTGAATGTCAAATCTGCGATGAGGCTAAGTATGAGGTATCTGTTTGGGTATAAGTTTACTTACAGTTTCAGTGTTGTTTTCTCAGGCAAATTTCGATGATTGCGAATACAGTTGCTAGAGAGATTGGAAAGCAAGTTATAAAAAATACATGATTGTTTTTATATTTCTGTTAATGAATAAGATTATTTGTCAACTTGAGAAACAATATAGTTCTCTTCTCTACGCGATTATCGTGAGTACTCGTTAAATGGACAATGTTATCTTATTATCTTGTAGGTAACGTTTACCGGAATATGGTCGCGTAATACCCATCCACGTCTCTATCCAGAAAATGATTGGGTGCCTTACTACAGTGATTTAGTGGGCGCCTCCCATGACATCAACTATGTTTTGTGGATGCCTGGTAGCTTAATTACAGATGGGTTTAAGGATTTAGTTGAGCACGCTAATTCAAGCAAATTGGAATCTGAAATTCGTGAAAATGTAAGTAAATTTCGATCGATATATGTAAGTAAATACCAATAGTTTAAAGTAAGTTTCCTTGTAAGATGACAACTCGATACTGATAGGACCAAATTGAAAAACATTTTCCGTTCGTGAAGATTCTTGATAAGCTTATAAAAGGGACGAGAACTTTTCAATACAACCCTATATAACCTCGGAAACGAAAACAAACTCGAGTAGGTATAATGAAACCGTTATTTTTTTATATAACAAAATAGTATTCTTTAGATCGGCAACGGACTCCGCACACTGATCAAAGGCAAAGGGCACAAATATCCAAAGATGAACAATCCCACGTACGCGTTCTTCAGGGCAGATAAAACGAACCATCTCTTCACGGTCGCGGTGGCGTTGCATCCGTCACCCGACTGGTTCCTGGGGGTCACGAGGTTCGAACTTTGTCAGGATGACGCATGGCTGGCGGAAAGAGAGTTGCGACTTTATCCTTGGGACGCGGGTACAGACAGCGGCGTGTCATATGAGGTATGAGTTGGTAAACTTTTATTTTGTGAAGACAATGTTACAGGCGGCTATTTGGTGCTCAACGGTAAATGTCACTTACAGCTTTTAAACAGACCAATACGTAAAAAACGCGGGAAATAAATAATTATGATTTTGGTCGTTAACAAGAACTTAAAAATATTTTATTTGTAGTCGCCAAACATCGTAACTTACCCCCAAGGTGCTGTGTCTAGAGTGGACATGAGCTCATACGATAAAAATTCGCCATTCTATGAAACTGACATGAAGGATATGCATCCGTTCGGAAAGTTAAACGTGAAATTGATTAGGACATATCAAAAGGACTGCGAAGATGAAGAAGTAACTACTGGTACGTATCAAAATAGACTCCGAAGAGACTGTTTTAATTTATAACTAACAGGAAAATAAGTAGAAAAAATATAAATATACGTAGATATTTCATTCAGTATATTATTTAGCATTTAATGAATACATGTATGTTACATATGAATAAAATAATTTTATTTTTTGCTACGATTTAGACGAGCCCACTACAACAGAGGAAAGCCAAACCACCACCACGGAAGTGCCTTCGGAGAATGGTCTATCCGAGCCCAATGAGCCCTCCAGGTACCAAAACACAGATCTAGCTAGCGGCGAACGCCGGGGGTGAGGCTTCCTCTTATTCTTGATCACCATCAGCGCTGATCACTTCATTTGCTCCATTATAATATAAAAACTCTGATAACAATTGCTTACAAGAATTAGAATCCGTCTTTACTTACAGGACTGTCTCCGTCCGTCTATTTTTATGTAAAGTCATTCCAAAATGTGTAGATGATATATCGAAATGTTTGTCATAGTTGTACTATGTAATTAAAAAAAAAACAAATTATGTCCTTAATTTAAAAATATTGTTTTTGTTAATAACAGTACTTAGGTTAGAGGTAACATATTTTTTACTATTTCGTGAACGTGTACCCTAACAGTAAACCCCATTATGCACATTTAGCGGGAACAAAACAGTGATATAATACGAGTACCTATCATTTACCATTTCGATCATTCGTTCAAACTTCAATATGACATAATCAGTGTACAAAATATTCATACTAAAATTTTAACTGTTACTTTCGTAGCGTGAGTCCTCTAATAACTGACCCGGATTCGAATGAATACTGCCCGCTATCGCAATGGCTGGAGTGGAGTCCTTGTGAAGGAATATGCGAACGTGGTAGAATATATGGCTTCAGGTGGAGAGAACGCTACCACCTGGTCGATGGCATCGCTGTCGAAAAATATGATCCTAATGTGAGAACCAATTTAAATACCTCATATACACGTGTAATAAGGAATGCGAATGTTGACGGACGCAAGTGCCGAGGGAGGCCAAGACTCGCATATCTTGCTGAAACAGGCCAGATACGTGCGGCGTGCGTGTATGAAAAGAGTGATGAATGTAGAACAAGTGCGGCAGGTCTATAAAGATATTTGGCACTAAGCGCTCTCTGCCTAAGACATGTATGATAGGGACTTGCCTGTACTTTATCGAGCGATTATATTGTGTCATGTCTTTAAAGTTTTTGCGCGCTCTGCTTGATAGTTAGAGACATGTAAACGTGTAGCCAATGTAACAGAGTATGCATTTTGAATTCCTATTTATCATTGGGATAGGTAGACCGCAGGAACTCTTGAGCGCTGCTAGGATCTATACGTACAATCTACCATTAAAATGCTTAGTGAAACATTTTCTCGTAACCTATTTATCGTGTATGGCAATAGGAATAGGCTCACCACCTTTTCCATAGTGGTACATCAACGTAACTGGTGAAACGTGGGGGTGTATATTTATTTATAGTGAATAATAATAATTATTATAATAAACACCCTGGTTGTACCTACTTGGTACACAATAATGAGAGCAATGGTCTATGTATAACATAGAATATTATAAATTGTATGTACTTTTTTAATTTGCTTGTTACGTCACAACTTAACGGACACTTTTAACGTTTTCGATGTTTCAACTGTTTACAGGCCAGAAGCTTACCTAAAAAGGGAGTACCAAAATACTGCAAGGAACACTTCGACGATTACAACAGAGAACAATGCGAAGATAATTGTTGAGACACTGTAGATACCGCAACGACATAAAATACATCGGTGTGAACAGTGTGTTAGGGTTAAGTTTGCGAACAATTATAACACCTTAAAACGAGTACAAATGTACATCGACACTGGAAAATAGGCCGTCATTTGACCGATATTATTTTTTAACTTAATGTAAGAAATTAAACGCAAACTTTTAAATAAAGTTTCTTTACAAACAGAACGTATTTTTTTTCGAATTCGACAAAATGGCAGCTAAATCATATGAGGTCATTATTTTTGGCACGTCCTACACAATAAGAATGAAATTTGTGATGACTGTGAATTCCGAAAAGGGAATCGAAGCAAAGAATAATTTAATTAATTACAGAAATTACGACATATTTAAACACAATCTAATACTGAAACTGAAACATACTTTGCTGGATAGTTAAACTAATCCGATTAAGCAATTGATATCTGTTCGATATAAGAAAAACTGTCAAATGGCCTTCAAAATAGGCGTAACGAAATATTACTTAGAACCTACTTTATCCAATCGATCGTAGATAAAATTATCCTCTTAAATTTATACTCATTCTACTTTCGTTCCACAATTTATTGTCCACTGATAGATATAAGCCCCGTCTCCAACACCGGCTCAAATCACGGTGCTGTTTTTGGGATCCACGGCTTCTTCTATATTGTCTTTTCTATGGCTAGTTAGGTATTGTTTGTATTTCTGTTGATTCCTACATACTTATTGATTCCTACATTCCTACATACAATATTAACTACATACTCAACTATGTCATAATCTATTTCGAACGACTATCTGCACAATATTAATATGTCATTATTTACAATTATTAGACAAGCAATTGTACACATAACCACTTTAGGTGTAGGTATATTTCATTAATTTAAAAAACAACGTTGTAAACAATTATAATGTTTAGTTACTTTATTTGATAATTTATCTTTACCAATATTATCGAATTCATTGTAGTACTTACATACACCTACATGATCATGGCTGCATCGTTGGTCGTGTTGGTTGCAAGCGCAACTGCCTATCGGGAGGTCTTGGCTACTACTACTGGGTTTTTCTAATTTTGATTTTCTAGTAGTGACACGAAGTCTGGAAATGTGCCTGGTCTATAGCAATAGGCTCACCACCTATTACATATTGGGACATAAACGTAACTAGTGAAACGTGTGAGTGTACTACATTCCTCAGCCTACCACTTCGGAGATTACAGGCGTGATTTTACATTTTTACATTATTAATAACACCCATCGATGAATATATATGAATTACATATTCAACAATTCACAATTACATATTCAAATAATTAAAATAACTTAGGTACTTTCCAACGATGTGGTGTTGAATTTCAAAACAATATTGTATTCCTGGAAATGAACTAGAATGTTCCTATTAACTTATCTATTGCAAGGAGAGAATAAAGAAGATTCGTAAGTACTCGTAACAAAATCACTGAACTGCGAAGTTCAACTTCAATTTTCTTGCGCGACAAGGGTCAGTGTCGCGAATCAAGATCAGTTTGAGCGGTAAATACGTGTGGGAGATGTAATTTGTACGTCATACATGAATTTAACATTAATTAATGTACACACAGTTCAGTATCCCAGCGGCAATTGAACGAAATATACACTGGACATCTGTCCAGTATAAGCAGTATTAAAGATCTCTTGCATACTGCATTTTGAAAGAAATATTGAAAGGTAAGTGTCTTTTCAAGTCGCTTTGATTATACCTAATTAATCTGTATAATGAAATTTACGGAACAAGAGTTATCGATACTATTATTACTACTTAATACAAAGGACTTATTACGTGTGTATTTGTAAAGTTTTTGTATTAATAAAGATAAGTTGACATGTAATAATGTAGTATGAAAAAAAGTAAAGCTGCACAAAATCGATGATTTTTGTATCGTTGTTGTACTTGACGTTATTTAACAAATAGAATAGGTAATTCTAATAGCGGGTAGCGAATCTACTTCACAGTGTAGACGCACAATAATTTCCAAATTGCGGGCAACTGGTAGTTCTATATTGGGTCAACCCTACTTTAATGTTACATGCTAATGAAGTCCCATATACTTAGAGATAGCTGCAAATATGCAACATAACTATTAATGAAAGAAGAAGAAAGAAAGAAAATATGTTCATTTTGCATGATACATTCAGTCATGCATTCAGTAATCCTATAATTACCACATGGATATAGTCGTTGACATTCGAACATTCTATCAGGTATGTAGTACTGTGTACTGTGTGTACAGCATGTGCCCGCCACCTGAATTCTATAGCATTATAATTATGTTACGATGTAGGTATGTATGTGAGGAGTTTCCAAACTGAAAGTAATAGAGCAGTGCTTGGAATTTTTGTGACTGTAATCCTTTACTGTTAATTACTTTACTTTAATTTATTTTCTTTACTTTCAGTGAAAAGATTTCAATATGTTAATTTACAATGTTGGAATTTTATCATATTATTATGTTTTTTTAGTTTAAGTGTTTATAAAAAACAAACTAGTTTTTCAGCACTGCCATATAAATATATATGTGAGACTAATGATGAAGATTTTATTAGAAAGGATAATTTTGATATTTTTACTGTCGATTGGACAAATGTCTTTGTCCAACGATGAAATTTGCGATCAACGACCTCTGGGGGCCGAAACGGAGCCTCTACCACCTGATAACACTTTCAAAATCGACATACTACGGGTTACCGACACGTATATCCCAACACGTATGTACACGGGTAAGAAAATGAATATGGCCAATTATTGAATTAATTGATTAACATTTCATTTTAACTTATATGTTATTTAAGTTAAACAACATAAATAATTTAAATTTAGTAACATGTAGTTAACATATATTTTAAATATAGTAACATGTAATATTTTTTAATAAACGTGCAACTTTAATTTTAATGTAATTTCGCTGGTTAGTTTATTACAAGAACTACCACCTATATGACTTCCAATAATTGTGTGATGTGGTTACCTATTATTATAGGAACACAGATCAATTAACATCGCATGAATGTGTCTGTAGTCTTTGTATTGTGTGTTGGTAATGAACAATTTGTTAATAATAATTAGATATAAAATTTCGTCTAAACCGGGATGAACACATTATAGTGTTCATTCCTCTAAACGGTACGTACTTTGTTCAGTTCCAACGTTTAGTGATAACGGCAAAAATTATTTAGACTAATTAATCTTAATAAATTTCGTTAGCTTAAAATGTTAAATATTTTCTTGCCAAAGGCAATACAACTTTTATTAGTTTAATGGTTTTATCGAAGGTCTTTCGAAATTTTAGTCCGGCTTTATTCCACCGACAAAGTATCGACTTTCATTGCTTTCACAATATCCGCCCTCGGCGACACCAAGGACAACGAAAAGAACCCGGACAAGCCACTGCTGTTGGACCCCGGTTACATCATACCTACAGTTGAAGGCACTTCCATAAGAAACCCCAATTGCAATAATTCTGTTAAAGAGTCAGATATAACACCCAAGACGTACGTAGAGGTAAGGTCATTGCTATTAAACGAACCGAATAATTAACCAATTATTGTATAATTCTTCATTTCACATGAATAGAAAGAAAATACTTACATTTTAATCTGCTAACTAGATCTTTGGAAGCGGTGTTCCGTTTTACTAAGTAAATAGAAACCGTAGGTTACTAGACTGTAAGAGGTCTTCATCGCGTCAATTCATGTGCAATATCATAGAAATCGCCACTGAGTTGCTGGTGTCGAACTATTTTGCACGTTTCTCGAACAGCGTAATATCATCGATATACCTTAGATATAAGTAAAATCATTGTGGACATTTTACATATGCATGGTAAAAATGGATGTTCGCTTCGGAGAATCCACCAATATCTTTCTACTTCGTAAAATATCTTCCTATTATAATTTAGGCACATTGGAAAGCTCCACCCAAAGACAACAAGTGCGTTACAATTTACGCCCTTTTGGCTGTAAGACAGGACGTCTGGTATAACTATGAGGGGCCGCTGTCGAAGCGCGTCTGTGAAGATATACGAAAAGCTGAAGACATGATGCCCACTATAAATGACGACTGCAGTGTGTGCGAAGACGCCCGTTATATGGTTAGTAAAGATATAATACTTTAACACGATAGATTTCAATGTGATTTCAACAATAATATGAATTTGCTTAATACAAATGTAAGACGGAAACTATACGGAAATCACTCATATTATAATGTATTATCCACCCAGCCTCCATATGATCTACCGGTCATCTATTTGTAAGGAATTAAATTCCAAATAGTTTATTGAAAGATACAAGCATACTCATAATTATGTAACTGGTACGCTATTGTAGCTATCATTCAGTCGTCGATTTTCCATATCCGTTTATTTTGGATGGTTGACAGTTTCCAAGAGTGCCATCATTTTAGTTAATTTTAAATGACACAATACATAAATACATCCTGCCAGAATTACCTGGGAGGTAGAGGCGTGTAGTACCCGTTGCAACTGTTATATTATACTTCTTATGAAACGGGGGGTAAGCGCGTATTACCATACGCCAAGCAGAAATACATATTGCTAACTACTACGGGGAATTTATAATAACTTGCTCTACCTGAGGATCGAACCCAGGACTTCTTACGCAGTAGTCGCGCTTGCAACTACACCAACAAGATAGTTATTTGTGTCAAGATTTTCTAATATACTTCAGGTGACATTCGAAGGACTTTGGTCATATAACACTCATCCCTGGATGTTTCCGAAAGCGCGAGAGCTAGCTCGCTTCAGCGATGTCGTTGGCGCTTCGCATAGCAAAAATTTTCAGTTGTACAACTTTGAAGCGAGCGAAGGTTTGAGAATGTTGGCAGCGCAGGGCAACACTACGAAATTGGAGATGGAGATACGTGAAAAGGTGGGCTTTGGTAATGTTGTAATAATATATTAAGTGGAGAAAGAAATAAATAAATATCGTTATGTAGTTCATGTAGTTATAGTGAACATTAACATAATATTGTATTGTAGGCTTTTCTATTTATTATTATTTGTACCTTTGTTTATATTACCAGAAATAAATTATTTTACTTATTATAGTGGATACAGAATTTAAAAAGCCATATATAAATTATTGTACAGCTCGGTGGGTCCGTACGTACGATCATAAAAGCGACGAGTCAGCTCAAACCGGACATGACAACAAATGCAATATTCCGAACGAGTCCAGAACACCATTTAGTATCACTGGTGACCGGGATTATACCTTCTCCGGATTGGTTTCTGGGAGTTTCAAATATGGAGCTGTGCGACATCCACACCAACAAGTGGGCGACGAATCTGACGTTGAATCTGTACCCGATGGACGCCGGCATAGACAGCGGATTGTCTTTTGAAGTAACATATTTACATGATTTTTTCTTGTCCAGGACATGATACACTTTGATAGGTTTAACGGAATCAAAAGACATTAATTAAAACACCGGTGCTATTTAACGATAACATAAAACGGCATTTTTTCAACTACACTTTGATCCCTAAACTTGCATGTCCAAGGTAAGAATTATGTATGTATAGGCAACAACCCCCATTGAGGAGTGATATGTTTAAGCATGAGGAGGAGCATTAAGATGTTTTATTTCTACACATTTTTTTAACTAAATAGAGTCAAAAAAACTAATTAAGTATACCCTTATTTACTTACCGCTAATATTTATAATGCGTGAGAAATATTACGAACGCATACAACTGAATATGTTTCTGTAATAGCACAACTTAATTCAATTTACATTTTTACAGTCAGCCAACGAGGAGACAATACCTCCTCAGGCGATATCTTTGGCCGTAGTGAACAAAACTATCCCGAAGGAGCAGACCAAAGCTTTCGCTAGAGTACGGTTTGATTTAATACGCACCTATAATACATTGAACTGTGTCACCGACAACACACCTCCAGACCAGGCCTCATCGCCAGATAACGTATCCGACAATGTATCCGACAACGTATCCGATAACATATCGGACAACGAGCCAGATAAAGTGACCGTGACAGAAAAAACAGTTGAAAGAGACGGTTTGTATTTCGCGATAACTTATTTTTATTGCCAGGACCATTAATTTATTACCAAGACCCATTGGCAAAAGTCGTAAGAAGTCACTTAGCAGAAGCAGCTCTTCCAGCGGTTTTACTTCCAGCTCATCGTCTTTCAGCTTGCACCATAAGCGTTCACGTCACAGCCGGCATAAGAAAAATAAAAACCAACGATCTAATTTATTTTATATGCGTTGCTTGTGTTGGTTGCTAGCGCGACTGCCGACCGAGGGTTTCTGCGTTTAATCCCGGGTCGGCCACTATTGGATTTTCTAATTTAGATTCTCTAGTAATGGCTCGGAGTTTGGATATATGCCCGGTGTATGGCAATAGGGTCACCAGGTGGTGAGCCTTTTGCCATTCGAAAGTGGGACATAAACGCAACTGGTGACACATGGGAGTGTACAGCACTCAATTGCCAAGGGGATTCGGGGATTACAAGCGTGATGTCACGTTTGTTACTTATTTTTAGGTTATAAAATTGTCAAATAAAAATGTTGAACAAGTACTAATTGATAACCGTTACAGAATTTTTTATACGTTTGTGTCTAATATATTCATTTCCTTTTCCGTTGACATCCATTACACATATTATAGTTCATCAATGACTGTGATGCGGTTTGCGTGGTAGGTACCTACATAAAATAATCTTATGATCGTCGATTGCTAACATTTTACAAGTAATTTTTCATTTAAATATTTTTGATTTATGTGACATATGAAACCCATAAAAACAGAGCGCATATATTGATTATAGAATGCCCTATAACGGAATGGGAGGAGTGGTCGCCATGCACTGGAATTTGCACCGATAACAGCTTCCAAGGCTTTCACTTCAGAGAGAGGTATCACATTGTAGACAAAGTGCCTGTAACCAAGTATAAAGAAAATGTAAGTTATAACATGGTCAAAGTAGATTAACTTTGAGTTTAAACATTTTTAACTATTTTTTCTATAATTCTGTGTAATATTGCTAATTTACTACAATTTTTTGCATTCTTCTTCGGGGATTACAACAATGATATAACGTTATGTTGCCAAAGACCTGACGGTGTTGCCGCGCTGTCAAGTTATTACAACACATTTTATTATCAAAAACGTCAAACATTTTTATTTAAATAAATAATTATTTTATTTTATTTACTTCAACTTAATTAGAATTAAAAATATTCCCATTAATTGAGTAGTTACAAAATAAAATGAACAGATTGATGTGATTTTATTTCTTTTTCAGAGCCCAAATCATCGTAAAAAAGAAGTATCAAAGATTTGTTTAGATAAGCACAAGGCGATCGATATAGAACCATGTACCAATACATGCGATGAAGAAGAGTAAACTAATTTTAATGTGTCAGTAAATCTCTGATGTTAAAAACTTGACAACTGATAAAGTAACTACATGATCTTTAATTGTGGCCATGAATAGATATATTTTTATGTTTAGTGCCCATACGTCAAGTATCAATCAACCTATCGTTTTTATGTCAATAAATAAATTTAACTTTATTAGCACAAACGTGATTCACGACGTAATTGTATCAGATAAAATATTATTCAATTTATTCGGAGTTCTATTATGTCGTTGAAAATAAATGTATGATTATTTGTATTTTAAAACCGTATCGTTTGTTATGTACAATAATAAATTACAACTTACAAAATAAATTGTTTTATTTGTTACTTGCATGCAAGTGGGAAAAACGAATATAGCTATTTCATGGATTTAATTATTTGGATACCTTTATTATTTTGTATTGGTATAATTTAATATTCAAGAAATAGTGATTTTCAATTTTTAACAATTAAATTTAAACATTTATTTGGCTGTATATCAAACTTACACTTATTGGCATATTTGAAGAATAAAAAATATTGTCTTACGTCATCACGTTCGACATTTTGTGAAATGATTTTACTAGGGGGCACCGCAAAGATAATCAAAATTTTTATTAAATTCGACTAGTTATTATGCTTAAGACGCCTAAATCAAAGTTGAAGCGCTACATTGGTATAACAGCGGGCGCATTTTTTGTAGTTGAAGCGTTAGGTTTTGCGGTTTCATACGGAGTGTGGTATAAATTGAACACTGAAAGAGGTATGTTTGAACTAAATTCGATTGGTTTCCTGTGAACTAACAACTAAAACGTCTTCACCATTATAGATATATGTATTTAACATGAAGTAGTTCAATTACAGTAATAACGTGGACTAATTGCCTTTCCCATTATTAATTATTACTCAATTACTCAATTTCTCTTGCTCTAGTAAAAAGTGTACTTCAATGTAGAAAACAGAAAGACTTAAATAACAATCATGTTTTCATGCGAAAACGTTTCTATTACCCTGTATGCCTATTATTTGTATATGCTTTACGTAATCGTTTTATCAAACCATACAATCCACATGCGGTACAGTAGCAGTTGGTTGAAAGATTTTGTTACATATGTATTTATAATCAGTTGGTTTGTGTTCACATGAGTAAAGTATGTGCTGATTTGTGTTGTCCATAAATATCATTAACTATTCCTACATTATTACTGATGGAAAAGTTAATGTAATAATAAACGATATCTTTAGGTAAACGATTAATTTCAGATTTTCGTCACTATATGTACAAAAACTACAACTGGGTGCTGGACGCATACTATTCGTTGGGTGAAACTTTTGGTAATCAAAAGACACGTGAACTTGACCACACAGTGTGGACTAAAGAAGGCAAGATCTAACCCTCGGTGAGATGAACATTGCTGTTAAGTCCAGTTTTTGGGTGGTAACATTCGGAGTTATCGGCTACGGCCTATTTAAGTTTGTCAAACCTGATGATGAACTCGTCAAACAGGTCATTATTAGCTTTTTTATTTTTTTTTGTATGTCATAGTCACTGATTTATTGTGTTGTAACTATTATTGTTTTATTTTACTTGGTCAATTTTCAATTTATTTTTTGGCCATATGGATATTAACCATTATTCATAATTATAATACTATATGCATGCTTGTATGTATTTCTATTAACTCACATTCTAAGTTCTCCCAGCCTAACCTGTGAGGGACCTGGTGTGAAGAAATGTATATTCAAATGGTTGCAAATGCAAAATGTTAAAAAATACTTATAGAACACATTCAGTTTGGTTTATTTAAGTGTTTACTTACACATTTAATTATAATACCTCACATTTCACATTGATCCCACCACTCAGTACTGAATGCTAATAGCAGTTTTGTAAATTCATAACTTGGTAAAAACAAATATGTAGAGTTTTATATTACAGTGAAACTTGGATAAGTCTAAAACCTCCATAAATGTAGTGTTCCCTTCTCTTCAAGCCCTGAAACATCCATCAGTTGAACTCTCAAACCTCAATATGTCGACATATGCAGTAGGTCCCTTCAAGCCATTTTGGTACCCTG